>PVJC01049651.1:0-12092 GCA_004026665.1 Murina feae
CTTCCCAGGTCCCTTCCGGGGATCAGGGAGCAGGAAAAGGCTGGCCTGACCACGAGGCGGGGTTTTCCCTGCTTCCTGGTGGCTGGAGGAAGATGGGCAGTAGGCAAGCTTGGGAGGCAGGCCGCACCCAGCCCTGGCCACAGCTCAAAAAAGAGAACAACATGCAGGGGAGGGCAAGAGTCTGAGAGATCAACATAAAGGGGGTGGCTGCTCCAAGCCTCCACAGTGTGCCTGGGGGCAGGTCCCCAGCAGGTAGACACACACAGGAGGACTGCTCCGAGCCTCAGATGCAGCTGGGGACAGGTCCCCAGTGACCACACACACACACACACACACACACACACACACACACACACAAAAGGCGCCTGGCAGACTGGGGCCATCATAGGACATCCACTGAGGGGTCCCAGACTGTGAGAGGGCACAGGCCGGGCTGAGGGACTCCCTCCACCCTGAGTGCACAAATTTTTGTGCACCGGGCCCCTAGTATAATGATAAGCACCTTATGTATAAAAATAAAGATATAATTTCCTTCAATAACATTATTGGGAGAGAGATACATATAAACAAAGTTTTTTATATGAGATTGAAGTTAGTATAAATTAAGATGTTAATCATATACTCAGGGCAACAACTAAGAAAACAACTAAAAAACATACATCTTGGTAATAATAAAATGATACAGAGAAGATATCTATTTATTTAAAAAGAAGCCAATAATTAATTGAGGAACAAATAAATATGTGAGATATTAAAAAAAAAAAAAAACTTATAACCCTAACGGGTTTGGCTGGGTAGATAGAGCATCGGCCTGTGAACTGAAAGATCCCAGGTTCGAGTCTGGTCAAGGGCATGTACCTTGGCTGTGGGCACATCCCCAGTAGGAGGTGTGCAGGAGGCAGCTGATCATGTTTCTATCTCATTGATATTTCTAACTCTCTATCCCTGCCCCTTCCACTCTGTAAAAAATCAATAAAATTTATATTTAAAAGACAAATTATAGATGTAAGGCCTTTCACAACAGTAATTACATTATACAAAAATGATTTAAGGTCATGATCCACTAAGGGCAAACACTTCTGGCATGAAACCCAGAAAGAGTCCCATACTATATAATAAAAGACTAATATGCAAATTGTCCCCTTGGGAGTTCGACTGCTCACTGTGACATGCACTGACCACCAGGGGGCAGCCCAAAATGAAGGAAGACCTCGGCTAGGGGAGAGAAGGTCCCGATAGGGCCTGATCACAGTTCAGGCCTAGGGACACTACCTACGCACCAGGCCTCTACTTGAACTATAAGCTGTGGATACAGTCTAGACATTTCAGGATTCTTTTGTTCAAGGTATTGAAGGCAAGAAGTGAAATCATTATCATTTGTGGTTATCCTACAGACACAAAATGGATCCCTGACCAAAATTTGATTACATCCTCAGCAAAGAAGGGAATACTCTGATTTTCTTATCAGCTTGCCTATATGTAGGGCACAAGGGGAAGAGGGAGAGGTGAGACTTAAAAGATGTCAGCAATCAAATATAACTTACACTCATATTCCATTGGTGAGAATTTAGTTTTATGACTACATCTGACTTCAAGGGGTGCTAAGAAATGTAGTATAGCATTGAATCTATGTGGCAGTAATTCTACCACAATAGAAAAAGATAAATAGAGTTGATGAATTCTTTATGATTAATAACACTACTCTCTTGTACTCTGTTCTCCCTTAAGTTTTTTTCCCTTTTATTCTAAAAAGGTATCCATAGATTTTTTCTTCTGTGCAAAGATTTGTTTCTTCCATTCCACTCCATACTTTATAATATTTATTTATTTTTCTTCTTTTGCTTCATTTTTTTCTATAGTTATTTTATGGACAATATTATAAGTTTAATATGATATTTTATTCTTAGCAAGCTAAAATGAGTTGAGATTTATAAGGTTAATAGTGGCAGTCCTTCAAGATCTAGCCACAGGAATGAATGATTTAAATGAGATTTAGTCTACAATGAGATACATGAATTATTTGAAGGTCAGTGTCTTGGTAATGGTAATTCCTGATTATCCCTTGGAGACACTGATATTCCTCCCAGAACAACCTTTGATCCAACCTATTTGGGAGGTTTAGTAAGGGACCTGTATGGCATTTACTCTGGCTTCTGGAGGTAAAGTCAGAGCTAGAGAAAATAAAATGTACAAATTAGGACACCCACACTACAACCTTTGTTCTGACACCAGCCCACTGTCTGATTTTGACCAAAAGAAATAACAACTAATATTTACAAGGCTTTCTATCAGATGTCTGGCTCTGTGATGAGCACATTACACATTTTGCAGCATGGAATGTTTACAAAACCCTGATGACATAGATATTATTAGTGTTCCAATTTTACAGATCAAGAAAATAAGATATGCAGGCTTTAGTACCTTATTCAATATCACAAAACATTATAGTAACAGAGCCAGGATTTTAATATAATTTCAGTGAAACCAAACTCCATGTTAGCAATGAATTTTCTGTACCACAAGTCACTTTTATTCTTTGGATTTCCAATTTCTTATCCAAGAAGCCAAAATATAAACTATGCAAAGAATAACCAAGCCTCCATTCAAATGGATCTAATAAGAAAACACTAGAATGTTTGTGGGCTATATACTTTTCTAGACATACATATTTATTTTGATCTTCAAACACAATATCTGTTTTTGTTTTTGTTTTAATTTTCCCTCATATTTTTTATTTCAGTTTTTTCTCCTCATTAAATTATCAACATTTTTCATTTTTTCCCTTTATTGATTAATATATTACAAATGTGTCCTTATCCCCCCAATGTCCCCTCATCCCCCCACTCCTGCCCTCATCCTCTTCCCCTATTGTCCACATCCATTGCTTATGCTTATATGCATGCATACAAGTCCTTTGATTGATCTCTTCCCTTCACCCCCACCCTCCCCTACCTTCCCTCTGAGGTTTGAGCATCTGATCAATGCTTCTCTGTCTCTACATCAGTTTTTGTTCATCAGTTTATATTGCTCATTATAATCCACAAAAGAGTGACAGCATGTGATATTTATCTTTCTCTGACTGACTTGTTTCACTTAGCGTAATGCTCTCCAGCTCCATCCATGCTGTTGCAAATGGTAGGAATTCCTTCCTTTTTACAGCAGCATAGTATTCCATTGTGTAGATGTGCCAAAGTTTTTTAATCCATTCATCTGCTGATTGGCACTTAGGCTGATTCCAAATCTTAGCTATGGTAAATTGTGCTGCTATGAACATATATCTTTTCTGATTGGTGTTTCTACTTTCTTGGGATATATTCCTAGAAATGGGATCACTGGGTCAAATGGCAGTTCCATTTTTAAATTTTTGAGGAAGCTCCATACTGTTCTCCACAGTGGCTGCACCAGTCTGCATTCCCACCAGCAGTGAACAAGGGTTCCTTTTTCTCCGCATCCTCGCCAGCATTTGTTATTTGTTGATTTGTTTATGATAGCCATTCTGACAGGTGTGAGATGGCACCTCATTGTTGTTTTGATTTGAATCTCTTAGATGATTAGTGATTTTTAGCATGTTTTCATATATCTCTCAGCCTTATGTATGTCTTTTTTCAAAAAGTGTGTATTTAGGTCAGTTGCCCATTTTTTGATTTGGTTGTTTATCTTCCTTTTGTTAAGTTGTATATGTTCCCTGTAAATGTTGGAGATTAAACCTTTATCAGAGATATCATTGGCAAATATGTTCTTCTATGCAGTGGGTTTTCTTGTTGTTTTGTTGATGGTTTCTTTTGCTGTGCAGAAGCTTTTTATTTTGATGTTGTCCCATTTGTTTATTTTCTCTTTAGTTTCCATTGCCCTAGGAGCTTTGTCAATGAAGAAATTCTTTTGGCATATGTCTGAGATTTTGCTACCTGTGGATTCCTCTAGTATTTTTATGGTTTCCCATCTTACATTTAAGTCCTTTATCCATTTTGAGTTTATTTTTGTATATGGTGTAAGTTGGTCTAGATTCATTTTTTTTGCATATGTCTGACCAAATTTCCCAGCATCATTTATTGAAGAGACTGTAATATCTGAAAACATTTGTATACATACATTTATTATTATTTTCCTGTTGCTGAAGAGTTTCACCTTACAGCTAGAATTTCAAACACCACATCATTAACACTCACTATCCTGTTTATGTGTACTGAATTATAATACTAGGGCTTTAAACACAAATTATCTAAGATGAAATCTAGTTTGACTATTGCAGGTAGAATAGCATGCACAGGCAAGGAGAGGCTGTGTAAGGGTTTAAGGATAGGGAGATATTAAACTTTGGTAAAAGTAGACAAAAAGACAGACTAATCAGGAGATTTGTGCTTGAGTGAAGTGGGACAGAGGTGGAATGTTTGCAAAGGAGTCTGATTACAAAGGAAAGTTTATGAGATGTTATATGAATCTATGACTATCTTTCTCTACTCCAAGCTTATAAATTAGCAACTAGGAAAATTTTTGAGGAAGAAGTAGGCTTGTATTGAAAAATTCATCTTGGTCTCTCTTGTCCTTTTGTCCCAGGCATTTTAAGTCACCAAAGCCATATTTCTAGTGGTAGCTCTCATTCTGTGACTCAGTCCTATAGTAGAAGCCCATTTTTACAATTCATTGATGGTGATGGCCGTTCTTATAGGTACACAAATAATTATTCTGATGGGATGGAAAGAAGGCGGTTGAGACCTTCACATATAATCTACTGTATTTGCATTGTTTTATATTCATTTACCTTATAATTAGAATACTGGAATATAAAAACCTTATTTGCATTTCAACTATTCTCTGGAGGGCATAAGAAGGGTCATTTGGCAGTGCAGTCAAATTCCTTCAAGCTAACGAACTGGAGAGATTTCTGATAAAGTGGAATGCATTGACATGTGCATGCCTTCATTTGCTTCAGATAATGAGTTACTTATGGGCTATATAAATATTTGGTCACAAGTGTGGCCTTTCACACACTCAATGCAGTTCAGCTAGGATCCAGTCTCTACCCCTGCCCAAAGGAAAGCACATTCAGCCCACATAATCATATCAGGCTATACTGTTTATTTCCCATTGCAATAGGTACACGCAATTAGCTAACAGCCTCTTTCCAAACTACACTTTTGTTGGGTCCACAACTTTCCCTAGAAAGAGAATGCTCCTGGTGCTTTTCTCCAAAATTAATAATAGGAAAGATCTATCTAATTGGATGATAGGGTGCAGGAGAGTTATCTCAGCCTGATCCAGAAATCTGACTTCAGGGACAGCTACAGCTTCGGATCCCTTTTCACCAATATGCAGCACAGCCTTGTGGGCAGCCTGTAGAGGGAGAACAAACACTGCTGATCCCCTCAAGACACAGTAATAGTCTTTGGAATGGTTTTGAAGCAATCCATGAGAATTAAAAAGGTACTACTCCTTTACCATACTATGTTTATGGTGCTTGAATATGAAGGCTACTTGGTTAAGTGTAATTAAGAAATACCTGGTTATTCTCCATGGCTTTCTGCCTCTATAAGTCATGAGAGGGAGAGAGAGAGATAGAAACATCAATGTGTGAAAAGAAACATTAATCGGTTGCCTCCTGTAGATGCCAGGAGCTGAGATCAAACCCAAATCAGATACCCTTTGGTGCACATGACACTCCAACAAACTAAGCCACACTGTCCAGAGCTATAAATCACTTCTTAAGCTTTCCCCTGCTTTCACCATTTCCTCCATAACTGTATCTCATCAGTTCTGATCATTAAGTTCTTCCATCAGAATCATTAGGACATGAAGGTCAGGGATGGAAGTAACTGTTACAGTAACATGTTTAGGAATAATAACAATGACTCTGGGGTGAATCTGACCTAAGAAGAGTAATTCTGGCTCCCTATGCCTCAGAATCCTCATTGATTAACTCACTCTCCCTGGACCTTCCAGATCATACATTCAGAAACTCTAATCCACCAACTTACTTTGGAAAGTTTAAGACCATTGTCCTCTGTGAGTTCAGAAAAATCTGCATTGTCAGCAAAGGCATGCTGGATGCCCATCTTCAGAAGGATGGTTCCAAGGTCATATGTGGAAGAAATGGAAAACTTTGGAACGAACAAGTCAATCCACCTGTGGGGGAGGAGGTGGGAACACACATCTATCAGCATACTAAACTCATGATTCCCTTCCTCTCTTTATTGACATGGTATTATATTGAACTCTGATCCTCTCTTAGATATTGACAGTCATTGCTATGTAAGTTAACACATGGCACCAAAACCATAGATGTTATCCTGGAAGGAATATACTTTGAATCAGCCAACATTGGACTGTAGCACTAGAAGTATGGAGATATCATTCACCTATAATCAAGAGGAAACATATCTGGGGTATTGCCCAAGGTTGGGGAGCCAATGGCATGAATTTCAATGGATAGTAAAAGTTCATGAATAATTTCATTGTTTTCCATCTCACTCCCAGCCCAGTATGGCTATCCATCCACTCTTAACATAAATCCTATCCTTCCCCAAAACTCTAGTTGGCCTCTGGGAAAGCATCAATTTACTTGCTGGTTGACTACAGAGAGTTAATTTTATCTTTGTAGCCCTAACGTCCTCATTTGAAAAATGCATATAATACTATTGTTCCCACTTGTTTGTTGATGTGCTTGGATGAAATTAAGTATGTAAAGTGTCCAGCAAAAGGACTATCACATATTATGTTCTCAGTATATTTTTGTGTTCATCACACAACTGTTAAGTACTTGTGTGATTTGCCTGTCTCTGAGTTTCTGCTGAACTCAATCTTACCTGTACCATTATGCCCACCCTCAACTTTCCACATCATCTAAGATGCTTACCCCTTCTGCAGTAAGCGGTTCCACTTCTTCAGTATTTTAGATGACATGGCCCCTTCCACCCACTCCATCTGGCCCTCCTTGGGAAGGACAAAGAGTGCCAGAGCATTCTTGCTATAGTCCATTTGCAGCACCGTGCAGTTCAGCTCCGTATCCACCAGGTGATAGTATTGTTCTGTCTGGTGCATCATGGGCACTTGCACTGTTGTAATCTTGTCCACTAAGAAGCTGGTACCCTCTTCTGTCTTGGATGGATCAAAAGGATTTGCCCACTGGGCTTGAAATACAGAAAGACAAAAGTTGTTTGTTTTAAACCAGTATTAGTATCAGTGTGAGCTTTTCCATCAGCCATCTCATCTAGTATTTAAGACCACCACAGAGGTAGGTACCTACTTTTAACCAATTTGACAAGTGAGTAACTAAAGTTCATGGAGAGAAGGTGCTTTTACATGATATCATTGCTAGCCAAGAGTCACACCCAGGAATGTTGAACTATACATTCAACAGATGTTCCATCTGTGTTCAAAACCACTATACTTACACTAAACACATCAGAGCCACAGTTTCCTCTTCCATAAAAAGGAATAAGGACATCCAACACACAGGGTGAAATGAGACAAAATATATGTTCTGCTGTTTTATCTGTCTACAAGTTTGTGGCTTGTGCTCAAGAATTGTTCACTCCTCCACCAAATGTGGCTGACATGTGCTTTAGAACCAGGAGATATTATTTGGGCACAGCACCTTCAGAAAAAAGTCACATGATTCTTGTTGTTACAAGCACCAGCTTTAGAATCAGACCACCTTGGTTAGGAATAACAGCTCTGAAAGTTATTAACTCTGTGAACTTGGGCACTTGCAGGGATTATATGAGACAATGTGTGTAAACCACACACATAGCATGATCCTTGTTAATAGGGAGTGCATAGTACATGATAGAAGTATGTATGTAACATGTCAAAGAATGCACAGCAAAATCACAAAATCTTTTGGAAACCATAATTCTCTAGTTAGATGTGAGCAGGATGATCACATCATTGTCACTAACTTCTCTGATAGTGCTCTTTCCCTAGAAAATTCCTGGTCTCACCCACAGAGCTATATGTCCCTCCTAGAAGATCCAAAACTACACACAGCTATGTCTAGTAGAGCCGATCACTATGGCAGAAAACCATAATGATTGGCTAGAGCGAAGAGACCATGAGCTCCTCCTAGTGCCGTACCAAATTATCAGAACACTGAAGTTGAAATGGACATCTTAGAGCCTTACCTTTAAAGTGAATATAGTTCACCAGGACCATGATAGTGTTTGGTTTGAGGTCTTGGATAAGACCCACAACTTTCCCTTTAGTTTTCTTCTCCACATGACTATTGACTGCCTGCTGGGCTGCAGAAACATTGGAGAAGTTGGTAGAAAAGACTTCAGTCTCATACAGGTTTTTTACATCATCCAAGAATTTTGGTGATGGTTTCATCTGCTTCCCAATAAAGAGAGCATTTCCCAACTGTAATTCCAGCTCCTTCTTTGGAAAATTCAGTGAACAGATCAGGTGCTGAAAGCCCTGCTGGATCTCTGCTGTTGTGGTATCTGTGAGGTTAAACCCCAAACTTTCCAGAATTTGAGTTTGGGTGCTGGAGCAGGCCCCAGTGGAGAGCATGGCCAAAGCTGCAGAAATGCTCACAGGGGAAAATAAAATGTTCCGATCTGGGGTCTCCACAGTGAACCTCCGGTACAGGTTGAATGCAAAGTCAGCATTGATGGATGACATCTTATAGAGAGTGGCATTTTGTTGGGAGGAATGGCAGGTGGTTACTTTGCCTTCAGAGGTGTTAGGTGGCGCACAATGAAGCCCAAGTACCAAGAGAAGCAGATAGAGGAACAGTGGCATTTTGGAAGGATGATAATCTATAAGAAATTAGGTTAAAGGACCATTGTGGATCTTAGCTGAATGAAAACTCTGAGTCAGAAACACTTAATAATTACTGATTATGATTAGTGAAACAATAGAAAATATTTGATGGTGTGTTCACCAGGGGTCGTGTTGAGGTCTCTCTTCCCTGAAAAACTAAAGAAAAATCAAGGAGCAGGGAGTAGGAGAGGTGGCTTGTTGGGGGCATAGAATTAATGGCATAAACTGTCACTCAGATGTAATCACAACATATGAAAACTCTGAGTAAATTAAATGTAGAAAAACTGAATTACTTATTAGAACCAGAAGCAACCTTTTAGAGAGAGAATCTCAGATAAACTAGCAGAGTACTCCCTCTGCTTATATTATTTTGTGTAAATTTGAATTTGGGGTATTTTTGGTTTGACATTTTTATTCAGAGAAAATCTATAAAATGAAATGAGAGAATACCTATAATATTATTTGGATAAAAGACAAAATAAAATAATTTTCACAAGATATATTTAGTTGAAATGGAAGGGTGGTGGTTTATACAGCTGTATACAAGGTCATAAGCTCAAATTAATGTAACACATGGAGGCCACAGGAGTGTTTTCAAACAACAGGAAAATAAAAGTATAACATTTTGCATTTCAGATATCTCTCACCATTAATATCAGCTACAAAATCATCTCTAAGTTGCAAGACATCTTATACCATTATTTTGCACTTATTTATGTTACTTTTTAATTATTTAAGCAGAAACTAGGAAATATGATGAGAGATTCGATGAGCCCAGCAGATTACAAGGCTGAGGAGTAAGGAAGTCAGCAGTGAAATCCAACAACCATGGACATGTATTCAGAAGGGAAATGATCCATGGAGTCAAAGTAATAATACTTCCGCAGCCCTTGATTCTCTTCCTGAGTTATCTCATCCACTCCCAGGAACACGACACCAAACAATATACTCTAGTCCAGATTGCTTTTCTGTATTCTAAGCCATTTGTCTAGCTATCTATTGAATATATTCACCAGAAATTGCACACATTATTCAGTTTAAATTTGAAAATCTAAAGTTTTTAAAGGTAAACATGTCTCCCTAGGATACAATACTGTTCCTCACCATTTTCTATATTACTCTCTACTGAGACTCCCAGGCAAGAAATCTAGGAGTCATCTGAAGGGGTTCCTTCATTCTCATTTCCCACATCTAATGAAAGTACTATCTCTTAAATACCAATTAAAAATCCCTTTTCTCTCTTTTTACTGTCACTGCCTCAGTTCATGGCCTGAACTACTTCACCAACTCCTAGCAGGTCTTACAGAACTCAATCTCTCCCATCCCAACCCTCCTGATGCTGCCCCTCTATCCATCTCCACATTGTCACCAGAGTGTTCTTCCTGTAAAAGTCACAGAGGCTGGTAAGAAGTCAATTATTAGATGACCACTTTAAGACCTTGACCTGTGTAGCTATGAATTTGGATCTCATGGTTATCTGGGATTCTGACCTACTGATAGAAATGTTCAAAGCTTCCAAAGAGAAAAAAGTACTTACAGCACATAGCAAAGAAGCCACTTGCATCTCTCAGAAAGCAAAATATTTTCATCTTTATAAAGTGTTCTGTATTGCAAAAGTAGAACAACCTTAGTTATTCATTAACCCCAGCATCAACCCTGGGATGATATTTTCAAAGCCCATGCACTAAACTGAGGCCAAAAGAAGAAAGTAAAAAAATAGTATGAATGGAACTGTGAATGATTGCTATGGCTGCCAGATTCTTCATCTATAACAAAAGAGAAAGGATTTCTAGAGCTGGAAGGGCCCAGGCTTGAGCTAGGAAATGCGTGTTTTCAGCAGGAAGAATGGAGACCAGGGGAAAAAGGGCCAAGAGGTAGAAGGACAAAGATGTTCTCCCTATCAGAGCCAAATAGTGCTGGGATCATCAGCATTTTGATGGAATGGTGCACATAGGCAGAGGCTGGGTGAGCCTCTCTAACAGGTGCTGTAGTAATTATTTATGTATTGGCTTGGAGGGATGATGTCAAAGTAGCTGGCAATCCTAGACTTCTGATGCCGCACACATCTATGTCTGCTAAAGGGGAAACCAGTCTTGCTCTCTGGTCACTAAATCCCCTGTGCTGTCTCCTGGGTTGCAGGACTTCAAAAGGGAATGCAGGACGAGACAAGGACAGGGGAATAAAATGGTTTCTCTGTCCAGTATTCACAGTACTGAGCTGTGTGCTGCAAAGAAGCAGTGGGAGCAAAGAGCGCTGGACTCAGGCAGGAGCCCTCAATTCAAACTTGCTTCTGCCAGTTTCTAGCTCCAATAGTAGCAGTAGCAGTAGTAACAGCAATTCCTGCTTATTGAGGATTTATCATGTGATGGGCACGATGTGGAGAACCGAATTCCAGACACTGATTGCTTCAGGAGTACATTAAGGATGTAATATGTTAAGTGAGTGGCAGGGGTTTGGGAATTTAGGCTGGTTGGACAGAAGCCTAGACTGCATTCTGTGGTGGGATTTGGAAGCCAGATTAAATAGTGCAACTTTACCGTGAGGGCATTAGAAAGCCACTGAGGGAGTTTGTCATCAGTGACTAGACAGAGGATGATTGCGTTGTGACATTATATCTTCTCAGAGAAACATAGGCAGAGCTCCTACTATGTGGAAAGTATCACACTCAGGACTGCGAGTTCAGAAGTGATGTTAAACAGCAGCCCTGAGCCCAAGGGAACATTCTAACTACCTGACGCCCACTGCTCAAACTGAACAGCAAAGGGCACACTTCACCGATGGGATGGTCACTGGAGCGTATCCCACAGCACAGCAGTGGAAAGCTCAGATCTCTCAACACCCAGTCAGTTCTTGCTCTCTCCTGGTGTATCACACACTGTCTGCTCTCTCAGCTGTAGGCAGTGGCTGCAGGAGAAACAGGCAGACAGTCTGGAAAGCAATCTTCCAAGCCTGTGCCCTCTGGTGGCATAGTCAGTCAATGGCACAGCATGTTTTCTGCTGCCTCTGATTCAGCTGAGCTTTGCTAGCCCCTAGTAACTGCAGGGATCTATTGCTGACATAACAGAAGGGCATCTGTTCCCTGAAGAATCCCTTGTTCTGGAGTCCTGTGTACCTGTCATATCTTGCTACCTAGTGTCTGTGTAATCAGGGGCAAGTTACTTAATATCCCTGAACCTCAGTTTCCTCACATCTATAGTGGAATGATAACAATCCTCACATCGTGTGGTTATTGGGAGTATCAAGTGATATTTAGAAGCGGCGTCTGGAAGCTCCGATGTGGTGCCTTGCACATAGCAGAAATCCAGCACCTGGAAATCTCTTCCCCTTCAACTACC
>PVJC01049652.1:0-12113 GCA_004026665.1 Murina feae
ATCAGAAGTATATTTTAAAAATATCTTTCAAAAAAATAAGTTTTCATTGATTTTAGAGAGGGAGGAAGGGAGAGGAGGAGGGAGAAAAATCGACTGGTTGCTTCCTGTACATATCCAGACCGACTGGGGATCCAACCTGCAACCCAGGCATGTGCCTGACTGGGAATCGAACTCTGTGACCTTTCCGCGAGCAGGATGACGCTCAACCAACTGAGCCACACTGGCAGCACTAGTGTTGTTGTTGTTGTTTTTAAAAAACAAGCAATTTATACTGGCCCATCTCTGTTTTATTTATTTATTCACTTTATGGGTGAAACAGCCTTTTGCGTCTCTTGGGAGGGGTGAGCCTCTGAGCTCGTCCCCACTCTGCCCCTCCAATAGCCCTGTTCCCCAGGTGGGGAGCTCTTCCCTCTTTCGCAGAGGGCCTCCCTCCAGGTGGGCAGCTCTGGCTGTCACACTCTGCTGGCATCAGGGGCTGGAAGGCACTGTGCCCCACGCATTGGGCCAGTTTTCTGCAAATCGGGGCCAGAAAGGGTACTTCCTGATGGGCAGCACACACTACAGTCAAGACTCTGAATGTAGGTGCTTCCTACACCCAACTTTATTTTAATACTAAGGGCTCGGTGCACAAAAATTTGTGCACTTGGGGGGTCCCTCAGCCCGACCTGTGCCCTCTCTCAGTCTGGGACCCCTTTGGGGATGTCCACCTGCTGGCATGCCTGGCCAGCCTGGGTGAAGGGCTGATGGCTGTTTGCAGGCTGGCCAAACCCCCCAGTAGGAACCCTTACCCCATTGGGATGTGGCCAGCCTGGGTGAGGGACTGAGGGCCATTTTCAGGCTGCCCACACCCCTTCAGGGTTTGGGTCCCTAATGGGGTGCCTGGGCAGCCTGGGTGAGGGGCTGAGGGCCGTTTTCAGGTTGCCCACAGCTCCCATTGACCCAAGGTCCTAGCAAGGCTGGCTGGAATCAGGTTTTTGGGGTTTATTTATCTTATATAATTGAAACTTTGTTACCTTGAGTGGAGGCCTAGGCAGGCACGAAGCCTCCTGTTGGCTTCAGCTCCATGGCTTCTATAATTGAAACATTGTTGCATGGAGCAGAGGCCCAGCCAGCCTAGGCAGGCAGTTGCAATGGAAGCCTGTTTGCTCTAGCTCCGTGACTACTGGCCTCCATCTTGGCTGGGTTAATTTGTGTACAGCTGCTCTGATTGGCTGGTGGGTGTGGCTTGGCTGGTGGCCATGGCTTAGATGTCTTGGAGTGGTGGTTAATTAGCATATTACTCTTTTATTAGATTAGATTGTGTAATAGTATGGTGCATTTGTTACAATTAATGGACCAATATTGACACATCATTATTTATTTTGGTTTTTATAAGTTTTACTTATTGATTTGAGAGAGAAAGAGAGAAACATGGATTTGCTGTTCTGCTTACTCATGCATTCACAGGTTGATTCTTATATGCGCCCTGACCTGGGATTGAGCCCACAACCTTCGAATATGCGGACAATGCTCTAACCAAGTGAGCTACCCAGCCAGGGCTTGACACACTCTTTTATTTTTTAATTTTTATTTATTTATTGATTGATTTCAGAGAGGAAGGGAGAGGGAGAGGGAGAGAAACTTCAATGGTGAGAGAACCATTGGTCAGTGCCTCCTTCCCATCCCCTACTGGGGATGGGGCCTGCAACCCGGGCGTGTGCCCTGACTGGGAATCCAACCGTGACCCCCTGGTTCATGGGCCCACACTCAACCACTGAGCCACACCAGCTGAGCTCAACACACTATTTTTAACCAAAGTGCATCCTGTATTCAGATTCCCTTCGTTTGTCCCTGATGCCCCGGTGCCTCTGTGTCCCCCAAGGCAGGGTGGGGCCCGGCTCCGCCAGGAGTTTGTCAGGGACACCTCACCGGCCTCCGCCTTCTTGCCTTTAGCCTTGGGAAGAGGAAGGGAACGGCGGCGGAGGGCCTTCCGTGAGCACCTGCGGTTTACGGACTCGACTCGTCGGCAGGTGGAACGCGTGGGTCGAGGGCTCGGGGAGAACATAGGGTGGCTCCCCCGGCGTCCCCAGCACCACCTCGGGGCCAGGGACTGCGGCGGGTCCCGCGCTCACAGCTGCACTTCCCCACGGAGGTGACCGAGGCCCCGAGAGCCTCCGCCACCCGTGCTCCAGGCGGGGGGGGGGGACCCCGGAGTCCCCGCCCCCCGAGTCCCCGCCCCCCAGTCCCAGCCCCCCAGTCCCCGCCCCCGAGTCCCCGCCCCACGCCCCTAACTGGCCTCGCGCGGTGCGGAGCCGGCGGCAGGTGGAGCGCCTCCGAGCCGTGCCCTGCTCCCCGCTCCCTGCTCCCTGCTCCCTGCTCCCTGCTCCCTGCTCCCTGCTCCCTGCTCCCTGCTCCCGCTCCGTGCGCGCTCCCGGCCCACCATGGGCAACTGCGCGGGTCGCAGCGACTTCGAGTGGGTCTACACCGACCAGCCGCACACGCAGCGCCGGAAGGAGATGCTGGGTGAGCGCCGCCCGAGACCCCCGGGCTCTCCCACCGCTGCTCCGGGAGTGGCGGGGTGGAGGGGGTGGGAGCGGCTCCCCTCCGCCGGCGTCCCCGGCCCGCGTCCCCTCGCGCCCCCTCCACCCCCCGCCCTGTCTCCGTCTCCGCCTTGGGACCCGGGACGCGGGGACCCGTGCGCCGGGGAGCACGTCTCAGCTGCTGCGTCCCGGTGGGGACCCGGGCGCAAACCTGGGGCTCCCGGACGGACGCGGGACGCGGCGGCGCAGGGCTTGGCCACAGGGACCAGCTGCCGGGAATGCGCTGCCCGCGCCCAGGGAAGCAGCCCGGGGGCCGCTCGTCCCCTGGGCGCCGGGCGCCCGCGTCCCTGGAGCTCCGGGCGCTCCCGCGGCCGCCGAGAGGGCGCCACGCCCACCCCGAGCCGAGTGTAGGCAGGACGGGCGCCCCGTGGAAGCAAATGTGAAGCAGAGATCAGGCTGCTTTAAAAACCTGCGATTGGACAGAAGAACCCGCCCACCCTGTCCTGAACCTGGTGGCTGAGCGCGCGGTGGCCTCTCTCGTCGAGTGCTCCGCGGGTCATCTTTACCCAAAGCTCATCCTGCGGATTCGCATGCCAGCGCCTTCCCCTGGGCCCGGGGTTAAGGGGGAAAGGGCTCCCCCCCAAAGAAAAACGGCTTTTATGGGATGCCACCGAACTCGCCCCCACGGTGCCAGACGCCCGCGGGTGGACATGCTCCTGCCTCCCTCCCACACCCGGTTGGCAGCACTGCCCATGAGACGGAGCGCGGCAGCATTCGCTGTGGGTTTCGTGTCTTCCTGGGGTGGGTCTCCTGCCTGTTGATTGTTAGAGCTCTGGGTATCCGGAGGCTTTGAACCCCGAGTCTTAGGCGTCGCAAAGCGTTTTCTCCTTTACAATTTGTCTTTTGGGGTCACAGGAACTGTTTTCCTTAATGCACTTGAAGGGATTCGCTTTTGTCTTTAGTGCTTGACTGTTGGCGTCTCCTCACCCCACCCCAAGACTATGGAAATAGGCATCCTGTTACTTTTTAAAATTGTTATTGCTTTTCAGAGAGAGAAAGGAAAGGAGAGCGAGAGAGAAACCTTGATTTGTTGTTCCACTCATTCATGCATTCATTGGTTGATTCTTTTTTTAAAAATATGTTTTTATTGATTTTTCACAGAGAGGAAGAGAGAAGGATAGAGAGTTAGGAACATTGATGACAGAGAAACATTGATCAGCTGCCTCCTGCACAGCCCCCACTGGGGATGTGCCCGCAACCAAGGTACATGCCCCTGACCAGAATTGAACCCGGGACCCTTTCGGTCTGCAGGCCGACTCTCTATCCACTGAGCCAAAACCGTTAGGACTTTTGGTTGATTCTTGTATGTACCCTGACCAGGGATCGAACCGGCCACCTTGCCTATGGGGACAGCACTCTAACCAACTGAGCTACCTGGCCAGGGTGAATGCCACCCACTACTTTTAACCTTTCCAGACACTGGGCCTGTTGGGTGGTTAGTGTGTGACTACCCTGCTCTAGCTGGAGGATCAGGGGCTGCAGACTCCTGGGTGGGTTTGTGACTTTGTGTGTTTCTCCTGTGAGGTGAGCGACAGCCCACATTGTCTGTGGTCCCAGCTGTGGCAGCATGGTCCCCTGCGCCTGTGCACTTCCGGGGGAGGGGTGGCTGGGAGGGTCTTGGTGATCTTCTGGGCCTCCCCCCGACCAGCGCCCACTCAAAAGCAGAGGCTGCTGCCCCTCAGGAGGTGCAAGGCAAGGCTGCTTTTCTGCCCCGCCCCTTGGGTCCCCCGCTTCTCCCCACCTTTCCTTACAACACTCCTTGGGCACTTGGCCCAAGTGGAGAAGGCTGGGGATGGATGGTGACATCTGTGAAGTGGGCACATTCATCCTCGCCTGGCCGAGTGGGTATGAGGACGGGAAGGTGCTCAGTGTGGTCCCCAGCCCTCCAGGTCACGGAGAAGGAACTCTCTAAAGAGAGGAGCCACGGGTCCTGGCGCCATCCTGATGCTTGCTGGCCAGGCGGCCAGGAAAGCCGGAGGACTTGGGAGAGGGAGGCGTCTTGGCCAGGCCGGGGACTGCACACATTCTCAAGGGCTGATTCTCCAGGGAGCCTTAGTCATTTCCACTCCCACTGGGTGCTGTGGGGTCCTCCCTCTGCATCTAGTTTTAAGCCAGTGAACTTGGACTGTGCCATTCTCCCCGCCTCCCTGGCATTTGCTGTTCCCCTGTCTGAAGAATGTCCTCCCTTGCTCTGCCCAACGGGCTCTTGCTCAGTTCCACCTCCTGCAGGAAGCCCCCCTGGCTTCCCTCATGGCCCTGGGCTGGGCGAGGGAGCTCTGTGGCTTCAGGCCATGGGTTCTTATCTCTTTGGGGCGGTCTGCAGGGGTCGAGGGCGTGGCTGTGGAGTGACCTCCTGGCAAGGACCTCAATACGCACTCATTAGCCATGTGACCTTTGGGAAAGTCAGTAAGCAAGGAGGAAACTGAGGCTTGTCGGCGTTAAGAGGGAATCGTGGTAACCCTGTCCTCGCAGAGTTGCTGTGCAGGTGAAATGGAGGGAATGGTAAGCTACCTTCATGACAGCTGTTACCTCCTGCAGTCAGGCCCGTGTTTTCCCCTAGGACAGGGGCCACCTGTGCCATTTCCAGCTGGAGCGATGGCTTATGGGTAACTGCCAGCCAGCATCTCTTTAAGAGGCAGCAGCTGGAGGTTCGGAGAAGGGAAGCGACCTGCCTACGGCCGCACAGCTTGGAGGTCAGAGAGGCCAGGTTGGTGTTCAGGCAGCCTCCCGCTCAGGACGAGCTGTGGCCCTACCCAGGCATCTGCTGTGCCCCACCCAGGTGTCTGCCGTGCCCATGCCAAGCTGCCAGGGCAAATGGATGCTCAGTAAAGATCCTAATCTCAGAGTCAGGACCCATAAAGTCCTGGCACAGAGCTGCCGAGTGCCCTTCCGCCAGGACCAAAGTCCACCCGCAGCTCCTGCCTGCCCGTGTGGGTGGGGACCGGCTCCCAGGGCACAGTGTCCTAGCAAGAGGGGGTCCCACGGCAGCCCCTAGAAGCCCTGGGTCCCGGGCGGGGCCGAGGCTTCCTGTACTGTGAGGGCAGAACAGAGCCAGCGGGAGTCTGTCTGGTTGAGATCAGAACCCCAGCCAGGTGTGGCCGTGGGATAAAAGGCAGGCTTTGGATTTGTCTTTTCAAAAACAAATAGCTTTGTGATTTTGCTTTTGTTCTTGACTTACAAAAATAGGGCACACATATAGTAAAAAAGAAGTTCAAATAATCAAAGCAAAACAAGGAAGTGAGACTGTTGGCACTGGTTGGATTATTTGCTCAGGAAAGAACTTGGCTGAGGATGTCTTGGCAGCAAAGCGGTGAGATCCAGACCAGGACCGGCTGAGCTCTCGCTCCGCGCTCTGGGGGATATGTGGACGGTTCTTACCCAACCACAGAGATGTGGCTGCAGGGGGAGAGCAGGCTGGTCACAGGGCCATTCTCTCGTGCCCCTGTCCCTGCTGCAGTCAGCACACAGACCCTGCCCTCCTCTTCCAAGCAGGCTGCAGGTGATGCCTAGCCTGTGTTCACCCAGCGCCGAGATTCTACAGAAAGGGGGGGGGGTGCCTCCTTCCCCTCCTGCTCTGAGTAGCACGACCTCCCCTGGAGCCCGCTAAGCTGTGGGCCCTGTGATTGGTCAGTGGGCTGCGGTGGGCATGGGAAGGGCAGAGAGAAGATGTTGGCCAAGGAGAGGAAGGGCACCTGGATGCTGAGCTGGGTGAGGAGGCAGAAGGGGTGCTGTGGGTCTGGCCCACAGCAGCACAGAGAATAGGTGATCCTTCCGGGTTCCTCCTGGACCCTGACTAGCCCGGGTATGTCCTCTGTGCTCAGGCCCTCCCAGGGCCTCCCCTGCTGGACGTCTCCTCCTCTGCCTGGGCCCGTGCGGCACACGTAGGCCCTGGCCCTGCCCCTTTTGCTCTCCGGCCACTTGGTGGAATGCACCCTGTCTTCTGCCCGTTTCCTACTTCGTGGCTTTTGCAAATGCTGTTCTCTCTGCCTGAATGCTTTCCCTCTACCGAACTCCTATGCATCCTTCAGGTTTCAGCCTAAATGTCCCTTTTTTCTAAAACACTCTCTAACAACACACACACACACACACACACACACACACACACTCACACTCACACTCACACTGCGTGCTGCTCAGCGATACATGATTGGGTCTCTGGAGGGAACAAGAGCCCCAGTCTGTAAGTATTTGTAAATATTTCTACTATGATCCATTGTAAGTTGTGCATCATCCCTGATCGTGGAGCTGCTGGCTCACATCACAACCTCCCTCCCTGCTGAGCTGCTCCTTCCTGCTCCCCCCACCAGGCTCTTTTACCCGCGGCCTTTGCCCTGTCTTCAGTCCTACCTGGATCTGTGGGGTGATTGCTTCAACTGTCTGACTTCCCCAGTCACCTCTGAGCTGCCCCGAGGGCAGGGCCAGGCCCACCTCCACCTGGCGCGGCCTGGTGCGGCGCTGGCTTCCCGGAGTCTGAGTGAACCCTGACACCGCAGGCGTGTTCCTGGGTCCAGCCCAGCGCTTTGAGGAGCTGGAGGTGAGAGGTGTCATCCTTGCAGCTGGTGGTTGGGAGGCACCTTGTTTTTTTTAAAAAATACATTTTTATTGATTTCAGAGAGGAAGGGAGAGGGAGAGATAGAAACATCAACGATGAGGATCATTGGTCGGCTGCCTCTGTACGCGCCCCACTGGGGATCGAGCCCTCAACCTGGGCATGTGCCCCTGACCAGAATCGAACCCAGGACCCTTCAGTCCACAGGCCGATGCTCTATTCACTGAGCCAAACCAGCCAGGGTGGCACCCCGTTTTAAGTGGCATTTCTCAGCTGCTTAGTGAGGCTGAGCTGCTCTTCCCGGCGTCTCTGCCTTCTTTTGTGGATGTGCTGTCACACCCTTGGTTCCCTTTCCTTCGCAGTTGTCGTTTTTCTTGATTTCTGAGTTGTTTTTCACTCTCTCCTGGGGGCCCTGTGCTTGCCCAGGTGCCTCCCCTGCTGGCCCTTGGTCTTCTCACCTGAGTGTGTCTTCTGCCCTCTCTTTCCAGCCTCCTAGACGCTGGCACAGTTCATGCTCAGCAGGGCCCTGGGGACTTGTCGCTTGCCCACCGTTACCCGGCAAGTTAGAGGTGGGACCGAGCCTCTGTCTGTCCTCCGTCCCTGACACATGACTGCTGACAGGTGCCAAATCACATGGCCCCTTCCAGCCTCCATGCAGATGGGCGTGTGTGTCCCCCGCCTTCCTTGATTTGCACGAGCTTTTGTGAGGTATGATTTACATACTGGAACATTTACTCACTTTAAAGGCACAGCCCAATGGTTTTTAGTCATTCAGCTTAGGGTATCTCTGTGACCTGAAAAAGGTGCCTTACGACCACTCGCGGCCACTCCACAGCCCCGCCCCATATTCTTAAATCCAAATCCCCTTTTCTAAGTCCTCACCCAAGGAGTGAGGGTGTTTCCCCATTGATTTTTAGAGAGAGTGGGAGGGAGGGAGGGGGAGGAGGAGAGAGAGAAACATCAATTGGCTGCCTCCCGTGCTCTCCGTGACCAGATTGAACCTGTGACTGAGGTCCGTGCCCTTGACCTGGAATTGAGCCCACTGCCACCTGGGCTCAGGGCTGGGCTGATATGCTAACCACTGAGCAACCAGCCAGGGCTCCAAAACCTTTTAATTTTTTTTTTTTTAAATTATTGACTTAGAGGATATATATATATATATATATAGAGAGAGAGAGAGAGAGAGAGATGAGAGAGAGAGAGAGCGCCAGCGCCCCACGCACACATGAGAAACACCGATCCACTGCTCCACCCACCTACCCGTGCATTCATTGGTTGATTCCTGCACACATCCCAACTGGGACCGAACCCGCAACCCTGGCACATAGGGATGATGCTCTAACCACTGAGAACACTGGACAGGGCCACGTTTTTTGTTTTATTTTTTTAATATCTTTTTATTGAATTTTAGGGAGAGAGGGAGAGAGAGAGGGAGGAACATTGATGAGAGAGAAACATCAACATCGATTGGCTGCCTCCTGCATGCCCCCACCGGGATTGAGCCTGAAACCTGGGCACGTGCCCTGACCAGGAATTGAACCTAAACCCTGGCATATCGGGTGGACGCCTAACCACTGAGCCACACCTGTGGGGCTAAATCCAAATTCTTTCTCCTTTGAGTTTATTTTTTTTTTATTTTTTTGTGATTTGACTGGGTTTTTCTCCTTTGAGTTTAGCTGGCACATCCCTGGGCTTTGTGTGTGTGTGTCTCCTTCTTTTGGCGCATTCTACCCGGGGCACACTGCCCATGCCCTGGCACCCCACCCCGCTCTGCCTGGGAACCCCTTCCATCTCCGTGATCTGGGGCCTGGCTGCCACAGGCCTTCAGCAAACATTTGTCGATGAGCAAAAAGCAGGTTTAACGAGGCGGGTGAGGAGGCCAGCAGTGGCTGCTGAAGGCACTTTGGGCCACTTTCCACCTTTTCTCTGTCCAACCGGGTTCCAGAGTGCCTCCCACACTGACCAGACGGGGCGAGGCTGGCCTTTTGGCTCCGAAGCAGAAAGGGCGGGAGGCTGAGCTGGGGAGGTGGCGCACCAGGCGCCGGGGCTGTGCTGCGGGGAAGCGGGCTGGGAAGTGGGATTAGTTGGGCTTTGGAGCCTTTGTCAGGAGAGGCTGTCGGAGGTCAGGTTACTGGGCTGCGGGTGAGGATAGTGGGGAAGGCCAGGGCTCCTGCTGCCCCTGCGCAGCAGCTTGTGTGCGGAGGGTCAGGTGGGAGCTCGGAGGCAGGTGGCAGCAGGAGCTGACTCTGCGATGGAACATTCGAGACCTGGGTCGTCACAGGAGGGGAATGGAGTCCGTCCTAGACGGTGGCGGGCCTGGTGTGTGACAGGTCCAGGTGAGAGAGGGGAGGAGCCCTGCTGGAGACCAGGGGGTGTGACCCCGGGGAGGAGCAGAGGCCTGTGCTGCGGGCAGGAGCCTGGTGCCCGCCTCGGGACCCTGCTGTCTGCGGGGGTGTGGGCCCAGCGCCTCCCCTGCCCGGCTGCGGCGTCTGCCATCTTCCCTCCGCTCGGCTGGCCCAGCAGAAGCAGTCAGAAGTTTTGGGAGAACTGTGGGTCCCCAGCTGAGATTGGTGTGGGGTTAGGGTCAGGCTGCCCTCCCAGCAACCTGTCCTCCTGCTCTGCCCTCTGGGTCCTGATGACCCAGCCGGTCATGTATGTAAATATATGTAATGCATGTAAGTGCACACACACCTGCTGGAGCCCTGCTTCCCAGCCCCTGAGCACCTGCTGCCTCCTCATCACGTGGTGGCCATGTGCCCCCAGCCCCAGGGCAGACCCCACCCCTATGTGCCCCAAGGCTGTCAGAGTGGGCACCTTGGGGACTGATGGTGAGGAAGCAGCCCAGAGAGGGACAGGGCCTTGCCCAAGGGCACACAGCATTGGGCCTGAGCCGGGCTGCAGTGTGGCTGTCCTGAACTGGGACCCTGATTCTCAGGGCACTTTGCCCAAGGCAGCCCAGCGCTGGAAACAGCTCCTCTGGGGCTGAGGCTCATTCCACCCTCCAGAGGGGCCCCTGGAAATCAGGCAGGTGTTTCACCTGGTGGTGGAACCTGTTTCCTCCACTCTGTGATGGCGGTGGTCCCCTCCTGGGCATGCGCGCGTGAGTGTGTGTGTGTGTGTGTGTGTGTCAGACGCCGGGCATGTGGCCTGCTGATCTCTGCGTCCAGGCCTGGTACTGGCTTGCATTCTTCAGGCCTGGACTTGGGGGTCCTGAGGTCACGTCTGGCTCTGCCAGCCTTTCCCTGCCTTGTCCGACGGTCTCTGGGCCTCCCTGGGTCTCAGACGGCCCTTTCTGAGCTGTGCCTGGACAGTGACTTCTAGCAATGCTGTCACTCATGGGAGCCGTCCGCACCACGTGTTGTCCTTGGTCCCAAGTGGCCATCCACGCTTGCCCTGGGCTCTGCTGGAGGTGTGCAGGTCCTAGCCCTGCTGCTCTGGTCCTCGGAGCAGGAGGCCTGAGCGGGCAGGGTCCCCCAGGGGACAGAGCCTGGCCAGGGCTCCTCCTGGGGCGGCTGGGGGGTGCGGCTCTGGTTCTCTCCCCCTCCCCACTCATACCCCCTTTCCTCGTCAGCTTTTCCTGAGCCCTAGGAAGAGGCCCTCCTGTCAGGTCAGTGCTGCTTGCCTTGTCCGTGACCCCACCCTGGCATCCTGTCCTCCATACCCACACCCCCCTCACTACCTCATCACTCAGCCATGTCGCCCCTGGCTGTGCCGAAATGGCTCCTGCTGAGGCCCCTTTGACCTTGCCAAGCTCAGTGGGCCCCTGTCTTCCTGTCTGTGCCTCTCCTTGACCTCCCCCAGCTGACACCCCTAAGCTCATGGCTCCAGTTGCCCCAAGTCCTGCCCTGCCCTTGCCCTGCCCAGTGACCTCCCGCGTGGGTCTGTGTGGCTGGTGGTCCTCAGAGTGGCTCTCCGGGAGGTCCCCAGGCTCCCACCTTGTCAGGGAGCTGGAAGCTCTGGATTTGAAAAGGTTCGATATTTGTTTCCCTTGAGTGAGGATTGAGTTTCCGTCTGGCAGGCGGAAGGTGGGTGAAGGGATGGGAGGTGGGGTGGGGAGTCAGCGAGCTCCTGGTCAGCAGGGCTGTTAGGATGGCCCAGAGGAGCCCTAGTCCTGGAGGGGCCTTCTGGGGTCTCCACTGGAGGCCTCCCAGCATCTCTCCCCAGCATGATGGGTGCCAGGCCCCTCTGAGCCCGCACTGCCCCCCGAGCTTTTAGCCGAGGCTCCCGGGAGCATGCGTGGGCCTCAGTGCCTGCTCTGTGGCTTTCCTGAGGGCTGTGCTGGGCCTGCAGACTTGTGGGGGCTCCTCCCTGCTCTGTGGGGGAGGGTGCTCTCAGGCCCGGGGAGGTGATCTGGGGCTTACATTCTTGGGGATCGCCCCTGAGCTGCCAGCATCCAGCTGCCTCACCCCTCGGCCCGCATTTCATTGCTGCCAGCAGGATGGCCAGACCCAGGGACGCTCCGGGCCTGGGAGCGGAGGTAAAAGGCCAGATGGCCTCCCTGAGCCGCACCCAGGCCCCCAAGGTCAGAAAGGGGCTGTGCGTGCTCTCAGGTCTGAGAACTGTGTGTCACAACCGCAGTCGGGGGCTCAGAGGCTCAGGCTGGCGTGGAAGCACTGAGCCCCAGGTGGGAGGTGGGGCGGCTGGGGGAGGGGCTGGGAACCTGGCACCCTGTGCCTGAGCTTCGTGGGAAACTATGGGGAAAGGAGGAAGGGGCACCAGGCCCCGAGGGTGGGCTGGGCAGGGGCAGGGAAGGCCCCGGGGGTCTTCTCCTTTGCTTCCACAGGCAGGATGTATTATCTGCTCGATGGACGGCCCCGGAGGCCCGCTCTCCACAGTCACCGCTGGCAGCTCTGTGACTGCCCTGCCTCTGAGGGGCACAGGAGTGGCCCGTGTGCTGGCCTGGGTCCCAGAGCCAAGGTCCTGCCAGCTGCCCCAGAGCTTGCTAGCCAGTGCTCACCTGGTGCAGGTGTGGCTGCTCCGCCCTC
>PVJC01049653.1:0-12097 GCA_004026665.1 Murina feae
GTTGGCGGCCTGCTTGGTGGCTTCCCAGGTCCCTTCCGGGGATCAGGGAGCAGGAAAAGGCTGGCCTGACCACGAGGCGGGGTTTTCCCTGCTTTCTGGTGGCTGGAGGAAGATGGGCAGTAGGCAAGCTTGGGAGGCAGGCTGCACCCAGCCCTGGCCACGCTCAAAAAAGAGAACAACATGCAGGGGAGGGCAAGAGGCTGAGAGATCAACGTAGAGGGGGTGCCTGCTCCAAGCCTCCACGGTGCGCCTGGGGGCAGGTCCCCAGCAGGTAGACACACACAGGAGGACTGCTCCGAGCCTCAGATGCAGCTGGGGGCAGGTCCCCAGTGATGACACACACACACACATACACACACACACACACACAAAAGGCGCCTGGCAGACTGGGACCATCATAGGACATCCACTGAGGGGTCCCAGACTGTGAGAGGGGGCAGGCCAGGCTGAGGGACTCCCTCCACCCCGAGTGCACAAATTTTTGTGCACCGGGCTCCTAGTAATAATAATAATAGTGTTTGTGTGTGTGTGTGTGTGTGTGTGTTTTAAGAAACCTGCTTTAAAAATCTGTGACTATAAGCTATCATCAGCAAGTTGGGGGCAGAATTTTTGTAACCCATGTATTCTAAAATAATCCAAGGCCTGGTTGTAAAGTTAAGAAGCGTCCTATCAGCTGGCAGAAACAAAGGCACCTCGTTTTCAGAGGCCCATCATCTTGACTCAAATACCTAAAGCATTCTCAGAGATGAAATTCTAGAAGAAATGAGCTCAAATCAAATATTCATGCACTTATGGGAAACAAGGTACAATGAGTGACAATCAGGACAAACAACAAATAAGATCATCAGATTAATAATGACTGTAGATAATAGAATCAACAGAAGCAGAACATAAGATAAATAGATTTAATAAATGTGCAGATACAAGAAAGTAGGAAATATGATAAAGAAATAAAAAATATTTAAAATTGAGGAGGAAAAGAAAATCTAAGATACAAGAAAAAAATGGTACGCAAAGAAAATGGTAAATGTGTCATGGTAAATTAATGAAGTTAAAAAATAAAGTTGAACTAAAATCCTTGAAAACAATAATATAGAAATCAGGAATCATAGATTGAACGTAAAAGATTCTAAAATAAAATCTTATTTTGTTTGGGAGAAGCAAAAAGATTATGCCGAATTTTCAACCATGGTAGACTTGGTAAGTATATTAGATTTCTTAGGTTATATGAGGAGGCTTCTGGGCATGAGAGATTCTATTTCTTATTCTTTATGCTGATTAAATGAATGTGTTCATTTTGTGAAAATCCAGTAAGCTGTGCACTTGTTATATGTACATTATTCTATATGTAAATAATACTTCACTGAAAATTTAAAATGTAAGGATGAAACTATCTAGGGTAGCCATTGAAGTAACATAAATAAAACATATTTATTAATAGGACATATAATTGCCCAACAAAGACAGGGAAAAGTGAATTAGAGAAACACATACACAATCCAAAAGAAGACAAACAAGGTAAATTTACAAAAGTAAATTCAAGTAAGAAAAGCATGAAATGGTAAAATACAAAGAAAATATAAAATAATATAATAAAAGAGACTTCAAATATATCTGTAATCACAATCAATATAAGTGTCATTAAAAGACAAAAATTTACAGACTGCTATATGATCTTTTAAAATGTCAAGACAGTGGTATTTATAAACATGCATAAAACAAATTACATGAGGCATTATGCAAATACTGACTAAAGGAGAGTTGGTGCAGATATATTAATATTAGATGAAGTAGATTTTCTTGAAAAAGCATTATTCAGAGGTAAATGGGTCACTAGAAGTTGGTAAAAGTTCAATTCACAAAAGCATTACAGGATTTCTAAATTATATGATATCAATAAAATACTAGCTCTAAAATAAATATATTTGTCAAAAGACTGCAAGATATAGGCAAATCTACCATGCCAATGGGAGATGTTTAACTCTCTCTTTTCTGTAATTTAATGATCAAGAAGAGGCTGAGGGAGCATAAGATAGAAAAGATTTGAATAACAGAAGACACCAGAGTTTCCTCTTTAAAAAAAAAATCCTTGGGAGAAACAAGAACCTTTTTAAATATGATTTCAGTACCTGAGATGACAAGAAGAAAACCTACATATCTCTAGGTGAGTTTGTTTAGAAAGTTCTGTGTTTTAAGACAAACAAGCAAAAACAAAATCCTATGGATTTGATTTTTCTGATCCCCAAATCAATATAATATACTTAAATAAAATTATAAGGTCTAGTGCTGGCCAGTGGTGCTCAGTGCTTAGAGCATCAGTCCACGCACCGAAGGGTTGCAGGTTTGAAGGTACATACCTGGGTTACAGGTTGATCCCTGGTCCAGGTCCCTTTTCTCTCCCCCTCCTCCCGCGCCCCTCCACTCTCCCCAAAGATCAATGGAAAAATATCCTCAGGTGAGGACTAACAACAACAAAATAATAATTACAAGGTCCAGTAAATGCACTGTTAGGCATTTCCTCTTTCTTAGACTCCTTAATTTCTAGTGTGAGGCAGGAAGTGTCTTAAATGAGTCTGTGCTGAAAAAGTCACACACATTGTCAACACCAGTACAGGTGACCACAGACCTATTAATTAATTAGGCCTCTCCTCTCTGCTCTGATGGCTGGAAAATCACTGGTCTGAAATTGTGCAGGAAATAAACCAGGTCAATGTATTAGCTGAGGTTCCTGGATCCAATAGAGAGATGTGTGCTTTTTTTCTATATAATTAGAGGGTGTATTTAATAAACGAACAGGGTAATAAATGCACAAATACTGTTTTTATTAATTAGAATTTTCCAAAGTCCCTCTCTGACCAAAAGTCTGCATATGCATGCAGCTGTTAGGTGTCAAAAACTTAAGCAAAAGAGAGAAACAAGATAAGATGGAGAGTGGAGTGTATGTTCTGGTGTCCATCTAAAGGCAACCATGAGAGCAGACCCACTGTTTGAGATCACGTGGCCTGCTTCTCTCCCTAGTCTCCCTGGTAAGCAAAGCACAACAGGAGATTCGGCAAAGTATTAGTCATTTTGCAACCTGACAGCAAGCCACTTAAAAAGTTCTGCTGTCTTCTTTCAGAGGATGCCCTAGCATGGAGAGAGACTCTTTAGATGGTCCGTGTAGTAGTTTTCCATAACAAATTACTGCAAACAGTGTCTTATAGGACACAAATTTATCATCCTCAAGTTCTTTTAGTCAGCAGTCCAACATGGATTTGCTGGGCTTCAGTTAAGTGCTGT
This sequence comes from Murina feae, assembly GCA_004026665.1. Taxonomy (NCBI): domain Eukaryota; kingdom Metazoa; phylum Chordata; class Mammalia; order Chiroptera; family Vespertilionidae; genus Murina; species Murina feae. The sequence goes on from PVJC01049653.1 coordinate 3,280, forward strand.
GTTCCTTTCTGGTGGCTCCTGGGGAGCAATCATGCCCGTGCTCACTTGGTGGTTGACAATACAGTTCCTTTCCATTGCAGGACCAAGATTCCTTGCTGCCTATCAGCTGATGGCTATGCCCACAGTCCTTGGCTCTGGCCTTCTTGTTCCATTTTCAGAGTCTCCTCCTTTCATGTTCTCTCTCTCCCCAGCTGGGAAAGGCTCTCCACTCTTAATAATTTATGGGATTAAATTTGTCCCACTCTGACAATTCAGGATCCTCTCCTACCTCAATGTTCATAATCTTAATCACATCTGCAAAATGTCTTTTGACATCCACGTAAAGTAACATATTTATAAATTCCAAGGGTTAAGGTGGGGACATCTTTGGCAGACTTCCATTCTGCTAACCACAGTGGGATAAAGGACATTCTAGCACAGTATAGATCACACAGTTTGGGGACCACGTTGGCACTTGAAGCTGCAGAAAAGTTCTTTATTGAGGTGGGAGCCTTGCAGCGCAGAAGATGGGAATATGTTTCTATTCTCTACTCTTTTTCTGTTCTGTCTCCTCCTCCTCTACTCTCTAGCTTTGGGGTCCAAGCCCTGGGGTGAGGAAAGCCAGGAAGGTAGAGCAGTCCTTATTGGTCTGGGAGCCTTTGCACTCACTGGACTGGCCAATGATTAAAGAGCCCTTTTGTGGGTTTTTCAGAGATATCTTATAGGGCCTCTCTCTCTCTTACAGCTCTCTTGAGCAAAGAAGGTTTATCTCTATTCAGGTGGTCAAGTGCACCCCTCTCTTGGCCTCTGGGCATTCAACAGAGCTTGTCCAGCATATTCCTGTTGAGATCTCCTCACCACGTTAGCCACCACCTCACTGGCCCATGAGAAACAATGTGCTCTCTCCAATCTTCCAAGCTGATGGGAAGGGATACAGAAAGTCAACCTTCAGGGCTCAAGCATATAGCAATAGATGGAGGTCCAACTGGGGACTCAACTGTATAAAATGGGGCTCTGTAAAGAGTAGGAGGCAGCAATTAAGAATATAAAGAGGATCAGGCCAGCATGGCTCAATGGTTAAGCATCAACCTATGAACCAGGAGGCCTCTGTTTGATTTCAGGTCAGGGCACATGCTTCAGTTGTGGGCTTGATCCCCAGTGTCGGAGGCAGCCGGTCAGTGATTCTCATTATTGATGTTTCTATCTCTTCCTCTCCCTTCCTATTTGAAATCAATAAAAGATATTTTTAAAAAAAGAATGTGGCAAAGGAGTCAGCAATTCAAGTACCCAGTGAGGTCCAAGACAAGATCTTTGTTTCACATGGGCTTCACCAGAAGAGATGAGAATTTGAAAGCAAGCAGTTTTCCTGGACGTTTCTTCAATATTGGCAAGGATACGAGGGAACAATATAAGGCAGAGAAGGCAGACTAGGAAAGGTGTGTTGTCAAGTCAGCCAGATAATGGGCAATTGAAACTTCATGTCATGGCAGAGCCTGAGGAAACAGTGTGGAACACACCTCAGAGCTATCTCACCTGAGGCACCAGGGAGCAAGCTTTATATACCTCTTATCTGTTGAGCGTCCTCCTGGGGCACTCTGGCCTTCATGAGCAGAACAGCCTTTTTGAATATCCCTTGTCGCAGAGATGCAGGAGCAGTCATCTGAAGTCATCCGCCACACACTGACATAGTAGAGTTCCAGCCACACAAATTATATATCTGGGCCCCAGGGTGAAGTGAAAGGGAAGTTCAGGAGAAAAGCATGCAGGCTGTTGTTGAGGTGTAAGCCCTTTGAAGATAGAATCATGTCATAAAATCTGGAGAGGGATGACTCTAGAAGCAGAAAAGAGGATCCCAAAGTTGAAAACACAGGGTTCACTGTGGCTGGGTAGCCAAGACCAACATATACAACAACAGCACTAAAAACCAGTGTGTAAGAAGAGCTTGTTTACGTGGCATAAACAAGAGTAAGTGCTGTGGGGAGTCGATAAGACATAAGTAAGCAAAGTCTTTAAAATGAAGGAAGGCTGACTATGATTGTGTCTTAGAAGATGGGTAGGAATGAGCAGAACTCTACTCAAAATTTGCTTCGGTAAACCAGTTGTGATGTTTAGTTAAAACCAGAGGAAAGTGAGAGAGAAAAATAAACATGTCCACGTGTGAGGGGCATCTCTGAAGGTTCATTCTAAACATGGGATGTCGCCTGAGCATGTGATGAACGCTGCTAAAGAGCTTGGCTTGGCTGAATGCTGACGTTGTCTCAGAAGAAAGGATCCTGCGGGTGTGATTTCAGGGCTGAAATGGCTTTCTCAGCTCCCTCTTCTTAATTTGTTGGAGACTGGTCCAGAGAAAATTATTAGAGTACTTTCAGTAATGTGTTTGCCTTAGCACTTTCAATTAAGGACAAGAATATAGTGTGAGAAAGAGAGTGCATGTGCACAGCACAGGAAATACTTTTTATGTCACCACCATTCCTCCATGCAGTTGCACGGTATTTTCTTGATTGTTTAAACTAATAAAGCACTAAGTTGTTTTCTTTTAAACAGCTTAATTGAGGTATAATTAGCATAAATTGCTCATATTTTAGGATGTGGAGAAAAAGGAACCCTCATGCACTGCTGGTGGGAATGCAGACTGGTGCAGCCACTATGGAGAACAGTATGGAGTTTCCTCAAAAAACTAAAAATGGAACTGCCATTTGACCCAGTGATCCCACTTCTAGGAATATATCCCAAGAAACTAGAAACACCAATCAGAAAGGATATATGCATCCCTATGTTCATAGCAGCACAATTCACCATAGCTAAGATTTGGAATCAGCCTAAGTGTCCATCAGCAGATAAGTGGATTAAAAAACTGTGATACAGCTATACAATGGAATACTATGCTGCAATAAAAAAGAAGGAATTCTTACCATTTGCAACAGCATGAATGGAACTGGAGAGCGTTATAAGCTAAGCGAAATAAGCCAGTCAGAGAAAGATATCACTTGATTTCACTCATATGTGGAATATAATGAACAACATAAACTGATGAACAAAAACAGATCCATAGACAGAGAAGCATCGATCAGACTATCAAACCTCAGAGGGAAGGAAGGGAAGAGTGGGGATAAAGGGTAGAGATCAAGCAAAAGACTTGTATGCGTGCATATAAGCCTAATCAATGGGCACAGACACCAAGGAGGTGAGGGCATGAATGGGAAGTAGGGGAGTAGGGGGGACTGGGGGAAAAGGACATAAATGTAATACCTTAATCAATAAAGAAAAAAGTTTAAAAAAATACTTAAAATAACTATTTTGATAAGTTTTGACATATACATACATGATGAAACCACTACTATAAGACCAGAGGACCAAATATATCCATCACTCAAAAAGGTTATTTGTGCATCTTGTAAACTCATCCTTGGTCCCCTCCTACCCTTACTAGTACAACTACACCAGCCAACCCCTGCTTTCTGTCACTCTAGGTAAGTTTACATTATTAGGATTTTATACCAATGGAAACATACAATACGCATTCTTTTTTATCTGGTTTCTTTTACTCACCATAATTGTTTTGAGATTCATCTGTGTGTTCTTTCTAATGTGTCAGTAGGTCATTGCTTTTTATTGCTGAATTTTCAATTTTGCAAGTTTGAAAAACCAGATAATTCTTTAATTTTGAGACATGTCCATTCTATTAATTTCCCAGGTCCACCTTACAAATGACCACAAACTGGTTGGATTTTAACAACAGAAATTTATTCTCTCAAGTTCTGGAGGCTAGAATTTGAAGTCTAAGTGTCAGCAGGGCTATGCTCCTTCTGAAGGCTCTAGGCAAGAACCTGCTCCATGCCTTCTCTTAGCTTTGGTGTTGCTGGCAATCTTTGGTGTTCCTTGTCTTTTAAACAGATTGCTCTCATCTTTGCCTCACTCATCACATGGTGTTCTCCCCTATGTTTTTTTCTCTTCTCCTCTTATAAGGACAGTGGTCATATTGAAATAAGGGTTTACCCTACTCCAGTATGACCTCATATTAACTAATCACATTTGCTATGATCCTATTTCCAAATAAGTTCATATTTGGAGGTTCCAGAAAAGGACATGATTTTGGGGGAGAGACTACCTAACCATTAATAACTTTCTATGACTCTGTTAAATTAGGAAGATAAAGTGATTTTTTTTGTGATTTAAAAAAAAATTCTTGGCCTATCCTGAGATAATGTGAGTTGGGAATCACACTTCCCAAAGTGATTCCCAAATAATTACCAATGAAAATACATTCTCTAGAAATAGAATAGTGTGGTCCAAATAGTTTGGTAAATGCTAAGCTTTTAAAAAGATGTCTTTATTGAAGCCTCATCAACTCTTTGACGTGTATAACTAGAGTAAACTTGGCTCCTTTCATTGCCTTTCTCAACAGTACAGTATTGCTTTCAGAACAGCTATAAGAGAATTAAATAGCAATTTAAATCTTTATTGCAGAACTCTTGAAAACCACAGGGGAATATACTACATTTTATACAGTAAAAAAATACCCTCAAATCCTCACCCATTTCCCCAAAGCACCTCAAAGCAGCTGCCCCAAATTATAGATTCATTCTCTTAAATAAACCTTCTCAAATCATTTTGCCAAAATAAAATTTGAGCTGTTCTTGTCTGTGTATTCTCCTCCCCTTCTACCTTTCCAAATTCACTTTTATTTAGAAAGAGGGAAAGCGCTCTGCTCTTTCTAGTGTAGAAAAATTCAATGTTTAGGAACATCTGTAGTTTTCTTCTCTAGCTTCCTCAGTAATGCAAACACAAAAACCATCTTAGAATGTACAAGAGGGGTGTGGGAAGATGTGAATAATGAGAAATCTACTGAAGAGAGTGCTGTAGATGTATCTGAATCAAGAAAGAGATGCTAAAGGAAGGAAAATGGCTGACCCTCCAGAAAGATGGTCAGTTTCTTTGCTCCAGGCTCAACCTCCAAGGCCTTCTGGAGAATTCCTAAACAGTGGAAATGGTTAATTTTGATGCCCAAGTTGGCCTCCTCATAAATAGTCTTCCCAGATGGGCTTCTCTCTGCCAGCTCCCAGCTAATCAGTTTATGCAAAAATTGTGCAAACAAGATTTATTTTTCCCAGATGGTCAACACTTTCACTTTCTCCCTTCTGCCTATGACTTTTGCTATTGCCTTCATTCCTTGGCTCAGTCTACAACCTGACTTTCTCTCATGTGAGTAAACAATCTGTCTACAAAATAAACTAATAAATCTGATGCAAAAATAATTAACAAATGTCTTCAAATTATTCTTTGACTAAAACCTTTTTTCCCTCCCTGTCACATAATCTATATTTCACTATGAATATCCAGATAGGGTATACCATGTACTCTAGCTTTTTCTAAAGTTCTACATTTGCCTTTAAGAGCCTTATTAATGAAACATGGAAGGCTCCAACTACTTATCTTCCACCCTGAATTTAACTGTGTTGTTATCAGCTAGACCTTGCTATAGACCTGCAATGTTTTTGGTTGGAAACCACTAAAAACTAAGCAACCAACACATTGAACTCTTAACATTCACAAGATATATTTAAAGCATAATTTAACTTTTTCTACAACTTTTCTTTTAATGTAAACTCCCTGCCCCTGGGAGTTTTGGGTAGGTCTAATGAGTTAGCAATAGACAGAGTTATGGCCACTTTAAATACACAAAGCCTCCATTTAAAAGTTAGAATGACCAGTCCTTGATAGTAATAAAATACACGACTGTGATTTAGTGTGTGTTCAGATATCCTATCTCCCAACCAGGCCTGCTATGGCCTATGAGCTTACAATGAGGTACCATCTCACACCTGTCAGATTGGCTATCACCAATAAGTCAACAAATGACAAGTGCTGGCGAGGATGTGGAGAAAAAGTAACACTTGTGCACTGCTGGTGGGAATGCAGACTGGTGCAGCCACTGTGGAGAACAGTATGGAGTTTCCTCAAAAAACTAAAAATGGAACTCCCATTTGACCCAGGGGTCCCACTTCTAGGAATATATCCCAAGAAACCAGAAACACAAATCAGAAAGGATATATGCATCCCTATGTTCATAGCAGCACAATTTACAATAGCTAAGATTTGTAAACAGCCTAAGTGCCCATCAGCAGATGAGTGGATTAAAAAAACCATGGTACATCTACACAATGGAATACTAAGCTGCTGTATAAAGGAAGGAATTGTTACCATTTGTAACAGCATGGATGGAATTGGAGAGCATTATGCTAAGTGAAACAAGTCAGTCAAAGATAAATATCACATGATCTCACTCATTTGTGGTATATAATGAGCAACATAAACTGATGGATAGAAACAGATCCAGAGACAGAAAAGCATTGATCAGACTGTGGAACCTGAGGGAGGGAAGGGGAGGGTGGGGGCAAAGGGGAGAGACTAAGCAAAGGACTTGTATGCATGCATATAAGCATAACAAATGGACACAGACACTAGGGGGATGAAGGCATGAGTGGGGGTATGGGAGGTATTAGGGCTATAAGGATACATATGTAATACCTTAATCAATAAAGAAAAAAAAAACAGCTTTCAAGAGTGGAGGCTGGGATAGTCCCTCTCCAATCTTTCTCCGCATTGTTCTCTCCTCCCGCATGTGCTGACTGCAGAGCTGGCCCTTTCTTGGGACTGGTCCAGGGAGAGCTGGGCTTGGGGCAAGCTGTGTTCTAATACACTGAGTGTATTTTTCACCTTATGTCAGGGTTCTGATGCAGGTGAATAGTTGCCAGTCCCCGTTTGTGGGTTCTTCTGGATGCAAATCACACAATGAAGACCATGATTCTCCTTTGCCCAGCCCATGGTTCATATGCCTACTATTGGGGGATCTCATCATCCCCTTGAGGCAGTCGTCTTGTCCAGGACCTGATATGGCTCCAGGAGAACATTCTTTCTTTCAGGGTCAATAGCTGGTTTATGGGAGACACTCATGTATTCTGTGACTCATAGTGAACAGAGAATACATTCACACATAACAGCCATATCCAGACCACCAGCAGAGGATCTCACTGGCCCTTCCCCTGCCCTCGGGATTTCCTGCGGTAGGAGACAGACTTCCATCTTCTGGGCCAGGGGAAGCATCTCACATTCTCTGAGTGGTCCCATTGAGTTCTTCCCCTAAACAACTACGCTTGAAATGGGGGTCAAGATAACCTTGCTGAATCTCCTAGCAGTACAGTTTCCTCTAGAAAGCACTGGTCCCCTAATCCTCCATCTACAACTGCGCTGTCTTGAGCCTCTAGTTGAGATGCTCAAAAGTTTTGAAACTTATTTTCTTCTATTGTCCTTGTAAATGATGCATGCAGTGATATGGGACTTCACTTTGGAATTTCATTTCTATTGTACCTGGGTGCTCATTAGTAATTTCATTTTTAAGATCCTCTTAAAATAAGACATATGTCAGAAAGCAAAAATCTGAGTAAGCTCTTTCTCTTAGAACAAAAGTCAGACATCAGACACAGTTAGAACTATGTAATCCTTTTCTCTGTTGCTGTACTGACCTGATTCTTTCTGTATATAAAATGCAGGCGGGAAGAGGAGACTTATGCAAACATGAAAGAAACCATGACTCTGAGGGGGAAAAAAGTAACAATGTTAAATTTTAAATACTTCTTAGAAGATTTAAACAGGATATTCTAAATTCCAATACAATTTTGGAGATAAAATATTTCAGAATAATTAATTTTTAAATGACTTTGAGAAACTATTTAGATGTCCAAAATTAAGTGATTAAGCAAAGAGATGTAATTTATATTTTGGATAACCATGCAGTAATCTAAACTAATAAAAGCGGAATAGTAAAATTAACCATTTCTCCGGGATGCCCAACAGCCAATCAGAGCGGCTGTATGCAAATTAGCCCAGCCAACATGGCGGCTGCCACTCACGGACCTGAGTAAACGTTTAGGCAGCGTCCGTTGCAGCAGGAGCAAAAGCGAGAAACTGTTTTCGGCCCTTGGTGGGCAGGCTCCGAAACATGTTTGCAAAAATGTATCAATCATAGAATCCTCGGGAGCTGAAGGGAACAGCAGCTTGCCCTGACTTACTAAGAGTAATAAAGTCTCATTATAGACACTGCGCTGCTGCGAGGTGAAGCAGAGGAGGTTTCGTTACCTCAGCCCACCTCGCCTTAAAGGAACAGTACATCAATTATAGGAGATAAACAAACCCCAGAAACCTGCGTCCAGCTGGCCTTGCTGGGACATTGGGCAATGGGAGCTGTGGGCAGCCTTAAAGCCCCTCATCCAGCCTGGTCAGGCACGCCAGCAGGTGGACAACCCCAGAGGGGTCCCAGACTGTGAGAGGGCACAGACCGGGCTGAGGGACCTCCTGAGTGCACAGAGTGGCTGCAGGGCGGAACAGCGCAGGACCCAAGACCCATGAGTGGGAAAGAAGTGGCAGTGTTGGCGGCCTGCTTGGCGGCTCCCCAGGCCCTTTGCGGGACATCAGGGAGCAGGAAAGCAAGGCTGCAGGGGCCGGGGTTCTGCTTGGCAGCTCCCCAGACCCCTTGGCGGCACCGAGAAGTGGGATAAGAAGGCAGCAGGGGACAGGTGAGTGGGAAAGAGTCAACAGCCTGCTTGGTGGCTTCCCAGGTCCCTTCTGGGGATCAGGGAGCAGAAAAAGGCTGGCCTGACCACGAGGCGAGGTTTTCCCTGCTTTCTGGTGGCTGGAAAAGAGAACAACATGCAGGGAAGGGCAAGAGTCTGAGAGATCAACATAGAGGGGGTGCCTGCTCCAAGCCTCCGCCTGCTCCAAGCCTCCACGGTGTGCCTGGGGGCAGGTCCCCAGCAGGTAGACACACACAGGAGGACTGCTC
>PVJC01049654.1:0-12090 GCA_004026665.1 Murina feae
CCATCGGCTCCGCCCACCCACACACAGCACCTGCCACCCAGCCCATCGGCTCCGCCTATGCTCACACACAGCACCCGCCACCCAGCCTCCATCTTGGCTGGGCTAATTTGCATACAGCCACTCTGATTGGCTGGTGGGCGTGGCTTACCTCTTCCCGAAGAAACAGTTAATTTTACTATTTCACTTTTATTAGTTTAGATAATACAGTTTTAAATGTATGGTGTGAAATACAGATTCAAGTTCATTTTAAAAAACATACGGTCAAGCAATTGTCTTAACAGCATTATTGATAAGTCTATATATGTATATATAATGTCAGCTCATGCCCTAATTGGTTTGGCTCAGTGGATAGAGCATTGACCTGCGGACTCAAGGGTCCCAGGTTTGATTCTGGTCAAGGGCATGTACCTTGGTTGCGGGAACATCCCCAGTTTGGAGGATGTGGGAGGCAGCTGATCAATGTTTCTCTCTCATTGATGTTTCTAACTTTCTATCCCTCTCCCTTCCTCTCTAAAAAATAAATACTGTCAGCTCATTATACATCAAATTTTCATTTATATCTGGTTCTGTTTCTGGTTTTCTTATTCTGTACAGTTTATCAGCTTGTCTATCTCTTCTGATTGCATATAATGATATTGGTATAGTTTTAAAATAATGTTTGGTCCCTAACTAAGCAAATATTCCTACCATGGTTTTCTTCTTCGTGTTCTGGCTATTTTTTGACACTTGCCCTTAAGTATAAAATTTAAATCATGTTGTTAAGTTGTAGGAAAAAAAAATGCTGGTGATATTTATGTTGGAATTGCATGAGAGTTTTCAAAATCTAGATTCTATGACCTAAAATAATTGACTCTGAACTTTAAGAACTTGTGTGTAAACTTCATCTGGGCAGTGATTTTTATGTGTTCTGCACTACTTTTTCCCATGTGCCTAAAATACTCCCTACTGAATAGTTGACTCAATAAACATTGCTGAATATTGAAAGAAAAAATAAATCCATAGATCATTTTAAGGATATTTGATATCTTTATGATTTTCAGTCTCCTGATCCCTAAACATGTTATATCTCACCTGAATTTTTATTAGTCTGTTCAGGCTTCCATAACAAAATATCATAGACTGAATGGCTTACATAAAGTAAATTTATGTTCTCACAGTTCTAAATGTTAGAAATCCAAGATCAAGGTGCTAGTAGGTTGTTTTCTGTTGAGGTCTCTTTACCTGGTTTGTAGATAGCCACCTTCTTGCTGTGTTCTCACTTGACATTTCCTCTGTGTGGATGAATAAAGATAGAGTGGAAGAGAGATCTTTTGTCTTTCTTTTTCTTATAAAGACACCAGTTCTATGATATTAGGGCACTACCCTTATTTAATCTTAATTATCTCCTTAAAGGCCCTAACTTCAAATATAGTCACATTGTTATTTAGGGCTTCATCATAGCAATTTTAGGTGGACACAATTCAGCCCATAACATCAGTACTTATTTAAATACTAGAGGCCTGGTGCACAAATTCGTGCACCAGTGGAGTCCCACTGCCTGGTCTGTGGTATCAGACCAAAACTGGCTCTCCAACATCCCCCAAGGGGTCCTGGATTGCGAGAGTATGCAGGCCAGGCTGAGGGACCCCACCGATGTACCATTAGGGCCAGGGAGTGATGCAGGAGGCTGACCAGCTGGGGAGGGACTTTGGGAGGGCTCCAGGGTATGTCTGGCCTGTCTTGCTCAGCCTCCATCATCCAGACCCCAGCAGCAAACTAACTTACTGATTGGAGCATCTGCCTCCTGGTAGTCATTGCATGTCATAGCAACTGGTCGACTGTTCAATGCACATCATAGTGAGCAGTTGAGCAGCCTTAGCATATCATTAGCATATTATGCTTTGATTGGTTGAGTGTCTGACAAGACAACCGGACACATTAGGCTTTTATTATACAGGATTATTTAATCTCTTTCAATAATGTTTTGTCATTTCTTCATAGTGGTAGATTTTCTAACAAGTATAATTTATATTTTGTTACAATTATAAATATATGTTTTATATTATATTTTCTTCCTGTTTGTTTTTAGCATATACAAATGGACTTTGATATTGTATAGAGAGTTTTATATACAGCCACCTTGTTGAAGTTTTTACTTAAATCTATGGTTTATCCACAGATTATTTTAAGTAGTTTTATCTATAGAATCACATCATCCTTTCTAGTCCCTACAACTTTAAATTATTTCCTTGCCTTACAACTAACTGAGATCTTCAGTGAAATGGTGAAAACATGCACCTTTGCCTAGATCCTGAAGTCAGTAAACTATAGAATATATGTGATGTGCAATAACTATTAACATCAATCTAGATAGGTAAATATTTTTTAATGTTTCAACCTTATGGATTTTGATGGCTTTTGACTTTTTAAGTATTTTCCTTATTAAAAATTTATTATTTGATTAGTTTCTTTGGTCATAAATGGATGTTGAATTTTAGCAAATGATTTTTGTCTACTAGAGAGTTTGTTGATTTTTCTTACAAATATGCTAATATAATGAACTATGTTAATTACTTTTCTGAAGGCATTATAACCTCTCTAAATTATCACTGGTCTAGTTTACCATTACAATGGCCTTATATAGGCATGGGCAAGAGTAGGTTTACAGTTCTGAGTACAAAAAAACTGTATATATTTTTATTTTTTAACTATATTTTTAATTGATTTCAGAGTGGAAAAGAGAGGGAGAGAGAGAGAGAGAGAAAAAAAGAGAAACATCAATGCTGCAAGAGAATAATCAATTGGCTGCCTCCTGCACACTCCACACTGAGGAAGAAGCCTGTAACCTGAGCATGTATGACTATTATGCCCAGATTTCGTGATCCCCAAAGACCTCCAGTGAGTCCAAGTCCGATGCAAAAGCAAAGAGCGTTTATTCGAGCTAGCTTGAGCTCATTCCCACCCACACTCACCGATGCAGTGGCAGAGCAGAGAGAGAGCGAGTTTCAGGAGAACAAAGGTTTTATAGGGGGTCTGGAAGTAGTGGATGGGGTAACGTGTGTGGCCCCTGTTGATTGGTCGAAGGAGGGGGCAGGGTTTGGTTGCACAGGGGGCAGGATGCAGTTAGCATTTCCTCTGCATCCCTATTGGCTGGTTTGAAAGGGGGGCGTTGAGTCAGTCACCACCCTTTCATTCCCCCCTGGTTTTATGTACATGAGTCAAATCATTGACTCTTCTAGGTCATTGTTGATTTGCAAATATACTCCCTTCCCCTGAGGCCCTGAAGGGAGTATTCTGTTCATCTACCTTCCCCCCAGGTGTTCTAAGGTATAGGTGCCAGAACAAAGCCCCTTGCTCTCCCACAGGGTAGGGCTTTGTTCAGTTTCATGGCCTGACATTCCTTGCAAGACCAGCTTCCTCTTCATTCCACCCCCCCCCCCTTGTCTCACAAGCTTTTTTAGCCTTGTGGAGCAACAACCACAGGATGCCATAGGGAACCATTCGCTCTCAGTTACTTCCAGCTGAAAAAGGACGATGTTAAAGGGGGTCAGCATCCTGTTCCTTCCTCTGGGGGGTGGCCTGCAGGGTGCTCCTTAATTTCCAGGCAGGCAGGGGAAGAGCTGCACAGTCTATCTGGCAGATGACCCATTGGACATTGGCCCCTGGCACTGCTTCCACTCATGCTGGGCATCACTCGACTGGCGGGCTGCCTTCACTTGGGAGTGGTGGATCCAGGTGTTCAGTCCTGCAACCTTAAGAGTCATCAAGTTGGAAGGCAGAACTTCTCAGATGTGGGACTTGCTCTATGTTCCTGGACTGCCCTCTGGGTTGGCTGCAAAGCCTGCAAGAACTTAAGTAAAATTAGTTATATATTTCAGCCTTTACCCACCAGAATCTGTAGAGGCCCCACTGGTTTCCAGGGCAGCCTTCAAGGCTGCTTCATCTGCGGCCCAGTTGCCCCTTGCCTCTGTGAAGTTTCCATACCCTGCAATAGCTCTCTGTCCAGATCTGAGCTGGGCCAAGTTTCTGTATGTTGCCTGGGTCCCACTCTGAGCTGGGTATGGGAAGCGAGAAGCAGCCATGGGGGCAGGAGACCTCCCTCAGAAGGGGCGAGTGTTCAAGCCCATGCATTATTGGGGGGGGGTGAGGATCTGTGCCCCACCTCTGTTGACTCCCAAGTTCTCTCCTGATGGCTCCTATGCGACTGTTCCTGTCTTAGGTTGTTCCTCCCTGAGGAATCTTACCCATCATTGGCTAACCAGCCATCCTTGGGGCCAAGTAGGGTGATGTGAGGCTCAGTTCTGTCTCCTATGCCCCTGTGGCCTCCACACCCAGCAACTGCCTTGGGATCCCCCCACCTGCTGGCAGGGCCCTGGCATTATTCACATATCTTGGGGAACCCAGGTTTAGACAGATCCATGGTAAACCTCTTTTAAGAAAAATGAGCTTCCATCATCGACTCTTTAAGTCGACTGTTTAAAACATTGCTCTATCACATAACTTGAATTATGATACCATGATTAAACTTTGAATAATTAAATAAGTATCTTCATAAGAAAACACAGTAAATAAATTCACCACTTCATTCTTTTGTCCCACCCTGTTTCCGTAGTAAAACTCTATCTTAAAACTCTACCCCTGAGATCCCATTCTGCTCCAGTAAGCAAACATTTCCTTTTGTGATTGGAAAATTCAGAGGGAGGGGCGGCCCCCACCATTTCAAGATGGCATCCCCCATGAGAGCCATGTGCAATGCCCCCAGCAGGGCAGCTGCTCAACCCCCATTTCAGATATAAAAGATAACTTGCTTCTATTACATGACTTAACAAGACAAAACTCAGACAATAAACATTCAAACAGCACATTTTTAATTTTTATACTGCAGATACAAAGGGAAAATTTAGATCAAAACTTTTATCTCTTCATACACACTCTCAGTAATCAACAGAAGAAACTCCAAAGAAGAAAGACCTTTCAGCAAGACTGAGAAACCCCTGAAGACAGGGCCTGAGTCTTCCTTCCAGTGCTAATTCAGCAAACATTTCCTGAGGCCACCCCGGGGGCCAGGGCCTGGTGGAAGATGCTAAACAAGGTGTGCCTTGCTCTATCACAGGAATCTCATCCTGGTGTTCCAAGTGAAGCCTGAGAAATTCAAAATGCAAATTAACCACATTCCAGGCCTGAGCCTATGTGGCAGGATTTTAAAAAGACAACTTTTTTCCTATGACCCCGACCTGAGGCGCCCCTTTGGCCATTTCCTGGCAATTGACCATGCCTATGAAATTTCCAATGGTTCCCTTTTGTTGGTAAAGCCCACCAGGCTTTCCTTCCATAGTAAATAGCTTCCTCTGGCCTGCTTCTGCTACCAAAACCTTACTCTGTTCCTTCTTGTACACACAGAACCTGACCCAAGGCAGTAAGGTTTGAGCAATTCCAAAACTCCTTAACATACATTCTAAATCAGTTGAGTTTGAGGAGGAGCTATTACCATGTTGCAGGGAGGGACTGGGTTGCCTTCCCCTTCATCAAAATAAACTACCAGTTCAGACAAACAAAAAAGAAACAAACATAGAAACACTTTTACACCACGCATACTACATTTACACCACAAAAAAACAGCAGGAATTTCAGAGAAACTTTCATCAGTCACCTTAGCACGCCTCCTTCCTGGAGGCTGGAGCTGAGCAGATAAACAAAACAGCGCCCAATTCCCCAGATGGGCATGGGAGCACTCCTGGCACCCACGCCCCAGAACAGAATAAAACAAAGAAACACAGAAACAGACAAACAGGGGCCTAAACACAAAAAGAACAGCCTTCCATCCTTGTGGAAGCAAAACCGAAAGCGGGAGCAACCTGCCTCGTCTCAGACCCTGGAGGGGAAAATCCCATCCCTCCAGTCTCAAATCCTGGAAGTGAAAATCCCGTCCCTCCAGATTCCTGAGGGGAATTCACATCCCTCATGAGGGGAATACACATCCCTCTCAGGAAGATCGGAACGTCTTCCAAATCTTCCTGCCCATGGTCCTTTCTGGCGCATCCACTTAGACCTCTTCGGGCGCTACTAGAAATGAGCTCGCACAAAAGAGACAGACAAGACAGACACTAACCGTGGCCAATCAGGCTCTCCGGGTCAGGGGTCCCTTGGGGGTCTTGGCGATCCCGGATGAGCCCCCAAATGTTATGCCCAGATTTAATGATCCCCAAAGACCTCCCGTGAGCCCAAGTCCGATGCAAAAGCAAAGAGCCTTTATTTGAGCTAGCTCAAGCTCAATCCCACCCACACTCACTGATGCAGTGGTAGGGTGGAGAAAGAGTGAGTTTCAGGAGAACAAAGGTTTTATAGGGGGTCTGGAAGTAGTCGGTGGGGTAACGTGGGTAGCCCCTGTTGATTGGTTGAGGGAGGGGTCAGGGTTTGGTTGCATAGGGGGCAGGATGCAGTTAGCATTTCCTCTGCATCCCTATTGGCTGGTTTTAAAGGGGAGGAGGTTGAGTCTGTCACCACCCTTTCATGACCTCCTGGTTCATAGGTCAATGCCCAACCACTGAGCCATGCTGGCTGGACAATTGTTTTCCATACCAACAACTGTAAACCTACTTTTGCCAACCCCTATATTCATTTCCAACATCAGTATAGTCTTAACTAGTCTTATTTAGCAGCTCATAATTTAAATGTCCCATTTTCTTTGACAATTAAACCATACCATGACCACCTTACAGAATAATCAAGTCAAGTTTCAGCTTCCTTTCATTGCCTATACAGTTGGTTTCTGACCAACATCTTTCTAATTTTAGACTCATGAGAAAATATTTTTTTAAGTATCTCTCTATAATCACATTTACTCAATATATAGGAAACTACATTTTCCCTCAGAGAAGAGAAAAATCTAGAGTTGGCCACTCCTCATATTAAAAGTTTAGAGAAAGCAGTTTCCTTTTCAAAATGACTTATAGGTCAAAAGCCCCAAGGGGAGGAAGTTTTGTTATGGATACAAGTACAGGTGACACAAATTAATTGGAATCAAGGAATATATTGAAGTGGCATTGTGGAGAATTCCTTTTCTTTTCTGTTGTTAGTTAAATGGATTAGAACAAAAAAATGATGACCTTCATAGATAAGGTTAAAATGAACTAAAAATGCTTTCATTTCCTTTATCACCCTGATGGTTGATTTTTATCAGAGCAGTTAAGTGCATTTAGAAATTATGTTTATGGACAAGAGGGAAATTTAATTCACTTTTTTTCATTTCTCATTTTTGCTGGTCAATTATATATATTTAGCATTATCACCTAGTACCTGTTTATTAGTTTTAATATTAAATAATTTTATTTAACTAGAAAACTAAGATTTTATTTTTACATATTACTTATATGTGTTAGTGTTTGTGCAGTCTATACAACTATAAAAGTGTGAGCCATCTAATGGAGAGTGTTAATATAGTCTCCTTATATATTATCCTCTCAATTCAATTAATTTTAGAGATTTTTTTAAAATATCGATTTTACTAATGCCTAATCCAACACTATTTAGTTTTATTTTACTACAGTATAATTTAGCTCTCTTAGTTTGGGGCCAGTGGTAATAGTAACTGATTATTATGTGTTTTCTGTGACCAGACACATTTATTAATTTTCATTATGCCATTTAATCTACACAGAAATTTTATAAGGTACATAATATATAATAATCTCATTTTTTTTATGTGAGTAAAACTGAATCTCAGAGAAGTGAGGAACCTTGTCCAAGGTCATACAGCCATCTAGTAAAGGGCAGAGTGCAATTCAAACCCAAGTCAATCTGTTGTAAAAAAAAAATCTGGTTAGAAATAGTTGAATACATAATATAGCTCACTGCTTTAATACTCATTGACTGATTTATCAAATACTTATTGAGCACCTAACTTTAGGGATGCACTATGTGTACAATAGTTATAAGTAAAATGATTACACAGGGATTTGTAGCTCAGACTTCCATGCGTATTTAATGCTATTAGTACCTGGTGATATTAGAACTACAGAATCATGTATCTTGAAAGCATTTTTATAATAGCCAAGTTGAATTTATTCATAGTGTAGGGTGAAAGAGTTACTTAAAACAGTTGCCTCTAAACAACAACAACAAAACAACAACAGCAACAAAAAGCAGTTGCCTCAACAGACTAAGGGAAAAGAGCAATACAATGGATTCACAACCCAGGTTTCTACACCTTAAGAGCTCTATGAAGACAGTAACAGGTATCTCTGTATGGTATCTTAAAAACTTCAAAAAATTTAAAGAAAATATCAAATCTAATTATGAATTGGCTACACAAGAGACATTTCTTTGTTTTAGACTGAGATTTTATCAGCACAGTGGTAAAAATCTTGTGTACAAAACTACACATTAAACATATAAATTATAAAATCCTCATGGGAGTATTAAGTGGGTGGCTATGAAGCCTGCAATTTCAAACTGAAACAACCATCCCAGAGACATGTTTAACAGATAAAGCAGTGTAACTGCAAAATGATCTAAGTGATGCAATTTCTTATTTGGTAGCATATAAAGGTTTGGTTTTCCAGAATTTTCCTAAATTTCAGTTTCCTATGGTATTTTACAAGATTGATATGCCCTTTGAAGAATAGAAATATATTTGAGAAATGCATTTGCTGTAGTGAACAGCAAATTGTAGTTTTATTAGGCTTGGTTCTAGGGAGCTTGCAGTTAAGGAAATATTTACAAAGAGTTTGTTGCCCTATTTTTTCACATAGTTTTATATCACCACTCAATAGACTAAGGATGAGACTAGGCTGGAAATACCTCTCTATAAAATAGATATAAACTTGGTCATTAGGTCAAGCAGCACAGAGTGACAGAATCTTTGAACAGACTCTGATTGGACAAAATGCTTATGTCTACACATTTCTGATGGCCGGAGCAATTCTATTTGGAAATATCCGGCTCTCCCTTGTCACAGACATATAATAGTATGCAGGAACCCACACTTCTAAAATTAGCCATTGCACTTTAACTTACTACCTCTTTCTTCTTTTCCACTTCAGTAACCTTCAGGATTTCACAGTACAGCAAGCCAGGTACTGTGATGTACTGTGTTCAATGACTACAGTCACATCGTGTTCATTATGCACACAGTTTATTCCAATATAATGAGACTGATTTAATCAAATACGATGTATCACACAAAGAGTGTCAGCCTGAGATATCTAAAAAAGCGCATTTAAAAGTTGAGAGACAAACAAATGAAAGACTTAGTTTTGAAATTTTTAGAAATTGTTATAGAAAAAAAGTAAAAATATATTTCTTTTTCTAGTTCAGATAAACATTGTAAAGTGAATGTGCATATATGTGTAAAAGAAAGGAAATTAAAAATAATTTAAACAATAATAAAAGTGGTGACATTATAAATAGTATCTTTGCATAGTATGTAATACGATCCATATAAATTTGTTTTTAAAACAATATTTTATGTGGGCAGAAATGAAATATAATTATATAGAGTATTTGCTGCTATTATTTCCAATATTACTATTATATCCTGTGATTATACTAAGCCATATATAACCAATTAAGAAAGACTTAGGACTAATCCCTGGAAATAGGGAGAAGTTATTAACTCATTCATGAATTAGGGCTTCATTTGCTATTCTGTTATGAACTAATAATCATTAGTTAGCTTAATAACTCTGTACCTAATTGAAACCTGTCACTCTGGGAATATATTGAATAAAGTTGATCTATGTTCATAAAATCTCAATAAAGCACTGTCACCTGCAAAATTACTATTTTATGTGTCTGCTTTCAAAAAGAAGACAAAAAATTGCAAAATATAAAAGCAAGAAGACCATTCAGTGGCTTATTGTGATTATGTTAGCAAAACTTATGAAAGCCTGAAATAAAACCATGACGATGAAGTAGTAACCTCAGAGAGGTTTATAATTAATTATATAATTATAAACTTTATTCTTATTAATTGATTAGACAATAAACACTATATTTTTATGAACCAAGTTCACTATGGGAAACTCTATAAATTTATTTCATTAATGGAGTGCCTACTGCTTTAAAACAAACAAAGCAATAACAAAAGTGATAGCCACAGAGGGAATAAAAACAATAAAATGAGTTACCTACAGCCACTCAGAAAATAAGCAGTATTGCCATTAGAAACATTGTGCAATATTCAGTTTTGTTTTAAACAAAATTTAATTTTTAATTGAAATTATATGTTCACAGAGTTTAAAAAGTCCAATTATTCTACATGGTTATACTGACAAGAAATCAACTACTCCCCTTCCCTGTCCCTCCTAAATAACTGATCCCTTTACACTAGGTTTTAAACTTTAGCTAATCTAATCTAATAAAAGAGTAATATGCAAATTAACCCTCACTACATTACACCTAAGCCACACCCACCAAACCACGCCCACCAGCCAATCAGAGCAACAATATACAAATTAACCGAGCCAAGATGACGGCCAGCAGCCACGGAGCTAGAGCAAACAGAAGGCCAGCGATGAAGGAAACTGCCTGCCTAGGCCAGCTGTGGCCTCCACTCAAGGCAACAAAGTTTCAATTACAGAACCCATTGAGCTGAAGCAAACAGGAGGCTTCCTTGCCTGCCTGGGCAGGCTGTGGCCTTCACTCTAGGCAACAAAGTTTCAATTATAGAAGATAAACCCCAGAAACCTGATTCCAGCCAGCCTTGCTGGGACCTTGGGTCAATTGGACCTGTGGCCAGCCTGAAAATGGCCCTCTGCCCCTCACCCAGGCTGGCCACAACCCCATGAGGTGAGGGTTCCCACTGTGGGGCTTGGCCAGCCTGCAAACAGCCATCAGCCCCTCACCCAAGCTGGCCAGGCACAGCAGCAGGTGGATGTCCCCCAAGAGGTCCCAGACTGCAAGAGGGCACAGACCGGGCTCAGGGACCACCCCCCACCCCCGAGTGCACAAATTTTTGTGCCCTGGGCCCCTAGTACTTTTATACTCTTAAATGAAATGTTTATACTAGTAGTATTCACTTTTTTTTCTTTTTACATTACTTGTTGACTTCCTTCTATGGAAGATGAGCCAAAGGCCAGTGAGATGCAATAATTTTAGCAAGTTACATCCAGATCATCTGGTTCCTAGTTCAGTGTTTACTCATATATGGTTAATCAATTGATCAATTAAATGTCCATATAATGCCACCTTACAAAGTAAATTACAAGATATAAAATATAAGTAAGTCTATTTCATATTATATAGTCACAACCTCAAACTAAAATTTTACCTTCCAGATTAATATATCTATTCAGAAGCATTTGATTAGTAACAAACAAACATACTCATTTGAAAAGAAAGTAGAAGTGAGAATTTTTTTGAACCCTGAGAGGTTTCTTTTAGAACAATTAATGTTAGCTTAGGACATAGAGGAATAGGACTGGGACCATAATGAAAATCACAAAGCTTATTATTTACACATTAGTAACATTATCTTATTTGGGATATATAAGGATTCACCAAAGTTTTTGAACTTTATTTTTGTTTGTTTTATTTTTACAACCACCATGCCCCCTATTAACTATTGGTCTGGGTTTTTTCTTTGTATTGAATTTATTGGGGTGACACTGGTTAACAAAATTATATCGGTTTCAGGAACATAATTCCATAACACATTGTTTGTACACTATATTGTGTGTTCATCACGCAATGTCCAGTCTCCTTCCACCACTATTTAACCCCCCCTTACCCTCCCTTAAAAACAAATACTGATCTTGTAAATTGGAGAAAATCCAGAAGTGTTAGGTCTATGTGACTGTATGTCATACAGCTCTTCTATCCAAATGGTAGGATCTTAAAATATTATCCATAGTTGCCAAGACATGGAAACAACCAAAGTATCCTTTGATAGATGATTGGATCAAGAAGATGTGGTATATATACAATGGAATACTCAATCATAAGATGAAACACTGCCATTTGCAAGAACATTAATAGGTCTTGAGACTATCATGCTGAGCATAATACGTCAGCCAGAAAAAGTCAAGAATCATATAATTTCACTTATTTAGGGGACAGGGTAGGAGGGCATCGTGAAGCAGGTAAGAGGCGGCAGGGTTGGAGGGCACCGGG
>PVJC01049655.1:0-12089 GCA_004026665.1 Murina feae
ACACACACACACACACACACACATATATAATATAATAAAAGAGTAATATGCAAATTGACCATTACCCGAGACACCTAAGCCACACCCACCAGCCAATCAGAGCGGCTGTATGCAAATTAGCCCAGCCAAGATGGAGGCCGGCAGCCATGGAGCTAGAGCAAACCAGAGGCTTCTGTTGCAACTGCCTGCCTAGGCTGGCTGAGCCTCTGCTCACAGCCACGCCCATCAGCCAATCAGAGCGGCTGTATGAAAATTAACCCAGCCAAGATGGAGGCCAGCAGCTATGGAGCTAGAGCAAACCAGAGGCTTCTGTTGCAACTGCCTGCCTAGGCTGGCTAAGCCTCTGCTCACAGCCATGCCCACCAGCCAATCAGAGTGGCTCTATGCAAATTAACCCAGTCAAGATGGAGGCTGGCAGTGCGGCTCTGCACTGGGAGCCTCCACGGCCGGCCAGCATAGCTATGCCAGGTGTGTCAGCTCAGTAAGGGGGGGGGTCCTGCCTGGGGCCTCCTCGGGACATCCAGGAGCGCCCGTCCTGGGTCCACTGCCTGGCTCCGCCCCCTGGGGGGCCTCCCTGGGGCATGTGGGAGCGCGGGGCCTCTGTGGGGTGTGCAGGAGCAGCTGTCCTGGGTCTGCTGCCTGGCTTTGCCCCCTGGGGGCCTCCTTGGGGCATCCAGGAGTGCCCGTCCTGGGTCCGCTTCCTGGCTCTGCCCCGGGGGCCTCCTCGAGGGCGTGCAGGAGCACCCTGGAGCACCCGTCCAGGGTCCACTATCTTCATCCGCCCCCCAGGGGCCTCCACAGGGCATGTAGGAGCGTCTGCTGCACAGTGCAGAGAATCTGAAGCCAGTCCGCGGCCCGGCTCCTCCCCGGGTATGTTTGCTCAGCAGCAGGGTCCCACCGAGGATCCTGCACCAGCGTCCGCCCCTGGCTCGCCACCCAGCTCTGCGCCAGGTGTGTCCCCTCAGCAGTGGGGACCCACCAGGCATGTGGGATCATAGGCCCTCCGGTGGGAAACGTCCAAGCCTGCACCCACCAGGTCTCCCACCCGCCAGTGCATGAACCCTGAAGGGGCTGTGGGAAGCCTGAAAATGGTCCTCAGCCCCTCACCCAGGCTGGCCAGGCATGCCAGCAGGTGGACATTCCCCCCCCCCCCGAGGTGTCCCAGACTACAAGAGGGCACAGGCCGGGCTGAGGGACCCCCACCCTCCGAGTGCACAAATTTTTGTGCACTAGGCCCCTAGTGTGTGTGTATGTGTGTGTGTGTGTGTGTGTATATATATATATATATATATATATATATATATATATATATCCCATGGACACACACAACAGTGTGGGGATAGCCAAAGGGAGGCATATAGGAGCTGGGTGGAGGTGGGCAAAGGGGAGGGAAATGGGTGATATCTGCAATAGTGTCAACAATAAATTTAAATAAAAAAGTATTTTAAAATTTTTATATAGCCCAGATGGTGTGGCTTGGTGGTTGATCGTCACCCTATGAACTTGGGAGGTTACAGTTTAATACCTGGTCAGGGGTTGTGGGATCAATACCCAGTGGGGGCATGTGGGAGGTGCCTGATAGATTATTTCATCATTAATGTTTTTATCTCTTTCTCCCTCTCCCTTCTCTGAAATCAACAAATACACACACACACACACACATATAACATACACACAGACAACAGTGTGGTGATGAGAAAAAGTTGAGTGGGGATAGGAGGAGGTGGGCATAGGGGGGATAAATGGGGATGAAGAGAGATTTTGCTTTGTGCAATTGGTGCACAATGCAGTGCGTAGATGATGTTTTGTATGGTTGTGTGAACCAATATCACTACAGTAAATTCAGTTTAAAAAAGATTAACATTTGGATGGTTGTCTTTTGTGGCATAAATGGAAGATAATTACCTGCATTAATTTAACATGTTAAATTCACTCTTGCCAGTTACTTTTTGACTGTATGAAGTGGTTGCTTGAAATAAGTTTAAAGATATAGCCCAGCTGGAGTGGCACAGTGGTTGAGCATTGACCTATGAACCAGAAGATCATGGTTTGTTTCCTGGTCAGGGCACATGCACAGGTTGCGAGCTTGTTTCTCAATGTGGGGTGAGCAGGAGGCAGCTGATGAGTCTCTCTCAACATTAATGTTTCTATCTCTATCTTCCTCTCTGAAATCAATTGAAAAAATACAAAATATGTATCAAGTTCTTTTGCTGGTAAGTTTATATAAATTATAAAACATGAAATAAAGTTATCTTCTCATAATTTTTATAGATGGTATGGAAAAGCATACAGAATTTAGTATCAGGTCATATATTTATTATTACTTTTTCCATTCTATCCTCCAATATTTATTAGGTGTCCATTACATGGCAGACATGGGTTTAAAATGCTGAGGATAGAGCAACAAACAACATGGACAGTATCTGCCTCTATATATTTTATATTCTAGTGGAGAAGACAGCAAATAAGCAAATATACACACTAATAATGACATGTGTGTAAAAGTAATGTGTTTCATGAAGAAAAATAATGAAGAGTAAGATGACAGAGTAAGATATTTAAATAGGATGGAAGGAAAGCCAGGTAGGATATTTACATAACATTTTTTATAAGTATATTTAGAAAACTATTTTATGCAGACCAAATGTGTTTAGGGTCAAATCATTTAAAATTTAATAGAAGCAACATGCACTCACCATAGTTTTGTCATTTCTACAACTCTTAATTAAAAATAGTACCTACCCAGTAGAGTTTAAATAAGATTGTGCATGGGTGTGAGATATTATCAACTCTCAATAAACGTTGACTCTTCTTTTTTAAAAAAAAATTTTATTTCAGAGAGGAAAGGAGAGGGAGAGAGAGATAGAAGCATCGATGCTGAGAGAAAATCATTGATTGGTTGCCTTCTGCAAGCCCCCCCCCCCCCCCGCCTGCCCCAACACACACACTCTGGGGATGGAGCCCACAATCTGGATTTGTGCCATAGCCGGAAATCAAATTGTGACCTTCTGGTTTATACGTTGACCCTTAACAACTAAGCCACGCCAGTCTTGCTTGCGTCTTTTTACATGACTTTATTTTTTATTATGTGAACCAAATAAGTTGTAAGAAAACCAACTCCTTTATTAACTACCTTCTTTTTCTGCATATACCTCCAAATTCCAGATTGAAACCTGTTTTTTTAATTTAGAGATCAAAAAGTTTTAATTGAGGTATAATGTATATACTGTAAAATATATTAGCCTAAAATATACTGCTCAGTGAATATTTTCATAGGCGTATGCCTGTGCTATCACCACCCAATTCAAATATACAACATCCCCACATATAGTATGTTTGTTCATCCTTGGAGTCATTACTCCCTCCATATGCAGACACTATTCTAATTTTTCTAATTTCTGTCTCCATCAGGTTTTTTTTTTTTTTGCCTGATTTTAAGTTTTACATAAATTGAATGACATGGTGTGTTATCTTTTTTATCTATTTTCATTTTGCCAAAAATAATGCCTACCAGATTCATTCATGTTGTTATATGTGTCACTAGTTGTTGTTTTATAGTTCTCTGTAGCATTCCACAGTTTAAGTGTATCACAATTTATTCATTCTCCAGTTTATGGACATTTGGGGGAGCAGTTATGAATAAAGCTATTATGAACATTCTTAAACATCTTTGATGTATTAATTTTTATTGGCCATATACCTAGGAGTGGGTTTACTAAATTGTAGGGTAATTATATGTTTAACCTCAGTAGAAATAGCTAGCAATTTCCCAAAGTTGTACCAATTTACAAGCTCTATAACAGTTGATGATTTCCAGTTGCTTCATATTCTTATCAACACTTAAAATGCATGATTAGTCATTCTGCGAGATGTCACTTTAATTTGCCTTTGTTTGATGTTAATGATGCTCGAGTACTTTATATACATTGATTGGCCATCACTGTGAACTGTGGTGATATTTTCTCTTTTGTGAAGTTCCTGTTTAGATCTTTTGTCCATTTTTTAAAAAATTAACTTTTTAATTCTTGATTTATAGTAGTTCTTTATATTCCTTATGAACTCTAAATTTAAAATCTTTACTAGAATTATGTGTTGGGAATATCTTCTACTGATCTGTGGCTTATCTTTTTGCTCTCTTAATGAACAAAAATCCGTTGTTGTTTCATACTGATTTCCCATGTCTTAGCACTATTAATTGAAAAGACTGTCCTTTCCTTCCACAGGTTTGCAGTGGTATCATTTTCATAAATCAAGTGTAGATCTATATTTGGACTTTGTCTCATTGGTCGATTTGCCCATCCTTTGACCGTTGTCACACTATCACTTTATAGTAAAGCTTAATACCTAGTAGTGTTCTTAAAGATTGAACTTGGCTATTCTTAGGGGCTTTGCATTCCTGTATGAATTTAAGGATCACTTTGTTACCCCAAAAAACTCACTGGAATTGTAACTGGGATTGCGTTGGCTCAACAGATTAATTTGGTGATAATTGGTGCCATAACAATATTGAGTCTTCCAAACTGTGAACTGTGGTATATTTCTCCATTTACTTACATCTTTAGTTTATTTTTTTCTCATTTTTTAAAATCCTCACCCAGGGGAGCTATGGGGGAAAAAAGAGGAACAACTGTAATAATCTGAACAATAAAGATAGAAAAAAAAATCCTCACCCAGGGATATGTGTACTGATTTGAGAGAGAGAGAGAGAGAGAGAGAGAGAGAGAGAGAGAGAGAAAGATAGAGAGAGAGGAACATCAATGTGAGAGAAACACCAAACGGTTGCCTCTTGCATGCACCCCAGATGGAGACTGAACTCACAGCCCAGGTATGTGCCCCAACTGGAAATCGAACCCATGACCCTTCGGTGTACGGGACAATGCTCCAACCAATTGAGCTACACCAGCCAGGGCTTTCATTTTTTTTAGTTTTCAGTGTAGATATCTTACATAAGATATATTCCTTATTATTTGATTTTTATGCTATTATGTACTAGTGTTTCATAAATTATACTTTCTATTTGTCATAAGTATAGAAATATAATACTCTTGAATTTTTATCAAAAAACCATAATAAATTCACTTATTATAGTTGCTTGTTGTCAATTCCTTTGCATTTTCTGTGAATATAATTATGTTTATCTGTGAATAAAGACAATTTTACTTCCTTTTAATCTTTATACTTTCCTGCCCTTTTATTGTGTGACTAGGGGCCCGGTGCATGAAAATTTGTGCACTGGGGGGGGGGGAGGGGCTCAGCCTGGCCTGTGCCGTCTCAAACTCTGGGACCCCTTGGGGAATATTCACCTGCTGGCGTGCCTGGCTAGCCTGGGTGAGGGGCTGATGGCTGTTTGCAGGCTGGCCACAGCTCCCATTGACCCAATGAAACTTTGTTGCCTTGAGCCGAAGGCCACAGCTGGCCTAGGCAGGCAGTTTCCTTGATCGCTGGTGAAACGAAGCCTCCTGTTTGCTTCAGCTCCGTGGCTTCTATAATTGAAACTTTGTTGCTGTGAGCAGAGGCCAAAGCCAACCTAGGCAGGCAGTTTCCTCCATCGCTGTTGCAATGGAAGCCTCCTATTTGGTCTAGCTCTGTGGCTGCCAGCCTCCATCGTGGCTGGGTTAATTTGCACACAGTCATTCTGATTGGCTGGTGGGCGTGGCTTTGCTGGTGGGCGTGGACTTAGGTGTAATGGAATGAGGGTCAATTTGCATATTGCTCTTTTATTATATTAGATAATGC
This sequence comes from Murina feae, assembly GCA_004026665.1. Lineage (NCBI taxonomy): Eukaryota > Metazoa > Chordata > Mammalia > Chiroptera > Vespertilionidae > Murina > Murina feae. The sequence continues at coordinate 5,737 of PVJC01049655.1, forward strand.
TAGAACTCTCAAAATAACATTGAATAGAAGTGATGATATTGGACAACCTTGTTTTCTCCCCTAATTCAGGGGAAAGTAGTAAATATGTTACGATTAAGATTGATATTAACTGTGGGTCATATGTGTGTGTGTGTGTGTGTGTGTGTGTGTATTAAAGTAGCTACCTTTTTTTGCTGGGCCGGCATGTCTCACTGAATCAACCTATAAAGTTGGAGGTCACAGTTTGATTCCCAGTCAGGGCACATGCCTGGGTTGCAGGCTGGATCTCCAGTGTGGGGCATGTAGGAGGCAGCAGATCAATAATTCTCTCTTATCATTAATGTTTTTATCTCTCTTTCCTTCTCCCTTTCTTTCTGCAATTAATAAAAATGTATTTTTTTAAGTTAGTTACTTTTTATTAAGGAATTTCCCTTTTATTCCCAAATTGCTGAGAGGTTTTTTAAATGATAAATGAGAATTAAATTTTATCAAATACTTTTTCTGCATCTATTGAGATAATTGTAGGATTTTTCTTTTTCTTTTATTTTTGTTAATGTGGTGAATTACTTTCATTTATTTCTGAATGTTAAACCAACACTGTATTCCTGTAATAAAGTCCACTTGGTCATGTAACTATCCTTATTATCTATTGCTGGATTTACTTTGATAAATTATTATTATTATTTTATAATATTCATCTATATTCATGAGGGTTGGTCTGTAGTTCATTTTTCTCATAATGTCCATGTCAGATGTTGGCTGTAGGGTTATGTTGGCCTCATACAATGACTTAGGTTTATTTTTTTACTATTTGCTAAAAAAATTGTATAAGATTGGTTTCTGCTACTTTCAATCTGTATGAGCATCTCTTTTTCCCTCTCATAAAGCTTATGAGGAAGTCATCAAAATAGGGTATGGCTATCTTCTTTTACAGTTGAGAAAACGGAAGCTTAGAAAGTGAAGCAGGATTAGGCAGCTGATAGTTACTAATCTGGTATTGAAAGCCAGTTCTGCCTCACTTCCAAACCCATGCTGCCTAAAGCAAACTGAAAAAAAAATGCCTAAGTGGTCTTAAGAAATATTAGAAGTTGTTTTTTTTTTTAAAACTTAGAAAACTTCTTTTGAAAACTTTCTTTCTGCTAGTTTAAGAATCACACTCTTGATGACTGCCTCTTAGCTGTTTGTGAGGATTGCGGCTTAAAGTAGCTGAACTTTATGATTCTCTATTGGTTCTGTCAAATGAAAGTCCATCCATTCCAAAAGTGAGCAAAATCAGTTTTATTTTAATGTGGGAACAAATAGTTACGTGGAATTTCCTGGTATTCCTCTTTTTCCAAATCCACCAAGTCCTGGCAAAAGTTTTTGGCTTTGTAGAAGTTAAGACATTTCGTATCTTGACTTTTTCCAGCATATGATAGGTCAAGAGTCAGCTCATTCTATACTGACAGGTCCAAGGATACAGGAAAAAGCTTCATATTAGGAAAATAGAAAGTGATTCTCAACAATTTTATCTAGTAGTTTATTTTCCCCCCAGTTCAATTCTCATCCAAAAGCTTTTTTTATAAAAAGAAAGTTTAACATTTATTTCAGATGGAAGCGTCTTTTCCACCTGTTACGTGATAACAAAATACATGATACAAAAGAGTCCAGGTTTTCAAACAATTATTTACTAATGACTTCTCATTCTATAGCTATTTGCATTTTATTTTTAGGATTGTATTGTGAATCTCTGACTCCTTTAAGAGTTTTGAGCAAGTTATAATGTTGTTTAGTCGCTAATGTGCATAATGCCCATAATATTATTTTATTTCTTTCATATTAATGCCTCAATAAGTTTCTCTCATTTCCAGATAACTTAATTGGAAAGTCTGGTTTCTTTTGAAACAACTTTGCATTTTTAAAGTATAAAACATTATTTAGCAAAACCTACAAGAGAATATTAGAGAAAGTTCTTTTTAGGAAAAAAATGTTCTGTGTATCAGGATTTTAGAGTGGGGACCTTTTTAAAAAGATGTTGTTTAATCATTCAAGTACTAGCTCAATGGATCATCATCTTCACAATTACTGTATTTATTGTTTTGTTAAATTATTTATTAATTATTGATGCCTCCAACAATGGAGACACAGATTTAGTTTAAAGGAATAGATACTATTTTTTTTTTTTTTTGCCATGATCACCTTAAAAATTGGAGTTAAAGTACTGGTCTGCTAATCTTTTTCCTTTTTTTTGTCCTACTAGTAATAGTAGATCTTTATTCTCCTCCTGTTCTATAGGTCTAATTGTTTAATGTGTGGACTCTATATTTAGTAAGGTTAATTATTAGCATGAGAATTAAGAATTTTATTTTGGTTTTTATATAAAGCTAAACATGAATGCACTTGAAAATTAATTATTTGTGATGAATAATAGTAAAGTTTGAGTTTTGAGTGCTCATTGTATTGGTGGAAATGGAAACACTTGTTATATAAGTTGAATTAAAATTCTAAAGTAAAAAAAGGAAATTAATTGACTTTATTATAATGCTGTGAAAGAAGAGAAAAAGGTAAACTGTCAAAAATAAGTATTTAGAAAGGAATATTTTAACATTTATTTTCTTATGAGTATAGTGCTTTAAAAACTGTCCTAGAGAAGGCTTGCCAGTTTTTCTCATTTTTAGGGTAATATTTCTTAAAATATTTGCTGAGTAAAAAAATAATTACTAAAATTCCAGATGTTGTTTTCCTTCTAAATGAAGTTTTCTCTTTTTTCCTAAGTTCTCACTTCTAACGTTTAAATGATACTGTTGTTGGTAAGATCTAATAAGATTTAATTTATATTCCTATTGTAGATGTTCTAATGTCATTACGTATTTCCTTTTCTGTATTTTACCATGGTTCAGCTACTTTATGGGAACCCATACAGTGAAAGGGCAAAAGGGTTAGTTAGAAAAGAAATGAAACTGAAACTAAAAATGGTTAAATATACACTAGTTAGTTATCAGTTACTACTTGCATATTATCCATAGTAAATTTTAAAATTTTTACTGGTTTTTCCTTGTTTCTTAGAAGCCATGCTTGGTCTACTTTGGTCACATAATAGAGCTGAGTGCCAGTTATATGCATGACATTTCTGTTAGCATCCAGCTTGTTGTATGTGTTCCAGTGGTGGTAACCAATATCAATATTAAGTTTATAAAACATATAGAGCTTAATATTCTCCATAAAGAAATTAATCTTCCCCACAATGTTTTGTGTGCATTTTAATGGCAAAAATAAATTGATTTGCATTCTAGCTCTCTTCCACCTATATGTTAGCCTTTTCTTAAGTTTTCTTGAATAAGATGGCTAAAACGAATACTAATATTGTCTGTATTGTAATTGTCTTTGGATTCCAATTACCTAGACCGTTTCTATACAACTGATAATAAAAAATAGCTTTCAAAACTGAAAATTTTTAACAAAATTTCTGTTTAATTTTTATAATACATTTTTATTTCTTTCAAGGTCATTGATGCAGTTTAAAATCAAGTAGTACTAAAAGACTTAAAATGAAAAATTTGCAGTATCCTTTCTAATTCTTCCCCATTCTTTAGTCCTGTTCCCCAGATAGAACCACTCCTAATTATTTTCGCTGTTTCTTACGATATTTATCTACATAATTTAAAATAATAATGATGTTTCTACCAGTTTTTTTGTTTGTTTGTTTAAGCAATTTCTCTATGATAATTGAATTTAGGTCTCTTAGAATCCATCCCTCACACACATTCTTCCATTCTCTTACTATAGCTGTGTCACAATTTTAAAATCTATTTTTTATATTTGCATTCTTTGATTATAGAAACACTGTTTACTGTTGAACCAAGTAATCCCTCCCCTGCCCACACACACCTTTCGTTTAAAAGCATCCAGTGTTACTATTAAAAAGTCCAAAGGCATTCTGATTTCTCTTTGGAAGTTTTTATGGTTTTCTTTACCCTGGTGTTCACAAATTTTGTGATATTCTGCCTTGGTATATATGTCTTTTTTTTTTTTCATTTGTTGATATTTGATGGGTCTTTTTTGTTTAGAAGGGTCATATCTTTTAATTTGGGGACATTTTTCCGTGGTTTTTGGTAATTTCCTCTTTCCCCTTTTTAAAAATTCTTTCTTTATAAACTTTTTATTAATTGCACATTGTATCTCCGAGGTTGACATTGTATTTCCTATTTAATTGCCTAATTAAAAAAATTTTTTTCTTCCAAAGTCCATCTCTAAGGCTTGTTTTACTTTTCTAGTTGTTCTTAACATCATCTTTCTATCCTTCTACTGTATTATAAAATTATTAATCTAGTTTTAATTTCTAAAAGGGCTTTCTTGTTCTCTGTTTCCACTTTAATATTATGTTTTTGTTTCATGGCTGTGCTATCTATTCTTATCTGAGATTATTAATAACACTTTATTGATGTTTTCCTATTTCTTTCCCTCCCGGTTTCTAATTTTTTGTGGATCATTTTGATCTTTTCTATTTCTTAGTTCTCTCAAAAGCAGACTCTAGATATTCTATCTTTGGTTAGTTTGGGAGATGATTCTAGGAATTGTAATGAGAGAACAGGGACATGAAACAGGAAGAGAGGAAAGCTATTAAAGGCTGTATTGATTGAGTTATGTACTGCTGTGGGCAGTTGGGGTACAATATACTGAAGACCATTGGAGGGACTGTATAGAACTGTGTTGTCCAGTATTAACCACTAGCCACATATGTCTATTCAAATTTAAGTTTACATTAATAACTAAGTTAAATGTTAATAAAATTAAAAATTCTGGTTTTAGTCACATTAACCACATTTCAAGTGCTCAATACCCACTTGTGTCTAGTGGCTACCATACTGGACAGTACAAATATGGAACCTTTCCATAGTGGTTTAGACCATACATCAACATTGTACCACTGAGGTGAGGGAAAGGTAAACTCTTTATCCACCAATATCTTTCCCTGATTAGTTAAAGGTTGCTCCTGGAGTTGTTAACTCCTTGTCACCTCTGGCCTGCCTCTTACAAGGCTTGTGTCAGTATGCTATGTCCCATCTTTTCTTTTTTTTAATATGTTTTAATTGATTTTAGAGAAAGAGGAAGAGAGATAGAGAGATAGAAACATCAATGAGAGAGAAACATCAATCAGCTGCCTTCTGCATGCCCCCTAATGGGGATTGAGCCTGCAACCTGGACATGTGCCCTGACCCGGTGACCTCTTGGTTCATGGGTCAATACATGTAACCACTGAGCCACACCAGCCAGGCCAGTGTCATCTCTTTTCTACTGGGTACCTGTTAACACCAAATACAGTTTCTCTAGCTCATTTTTCTCCAGAGACCAAAATTCTGGGCTGTCAGTCTAAGGGAAACAGTTCGACTGAGTGTGAAGAAGGTCATCTCTTATCAGTATGAAAATGGGAATTTTCAATTAAACTCCCCAGATTTAAATTTTTTTCTTTTTTTTTTTGTAATATTTTTTTATTATCTAAACTAATAAAAGCAAAATAGTAAAATTAACCGTTTCTCCGAGACAGGGTAAGCCACGCCCACCAGCCAATCAGAGTGGCTGTATGCAAATTAGCCCAGGCAAGATGGCGGCCGGGAGCCTCGGAGAGAGCAGCGGGTGAATCATGGTAACCAGCGGGCAGCAGAGTGGGCTGGGCAGGTAGTGGCTGATGCCTTGCAGGGTCCAGGCGGAAAGGCCCCACACCCCAGTGCTGTGAGCTCCGCTTCGGCTCAGAGCCGCTGGGGAAGGAGGCACGGAGGACTTGGCCTGCGGGGCGGAAAGGCCCCACACCCCAGCGCTGTGAGCTCCGCTTTGGCTCAGAGCCGTTGAGCTCAGAGCCGCTGGGGAAGGAGGCACACTTGGGGACTTGGCCTGCGGGGCGGAAAGGCCCCGCACCCCAGCGGTTCTGAACTCCATTTCGGCTGAGCCGCTGAGCTCAGAGCCTCTGGGGAAGGAGGCGCGGAGGACTTGGCCTGCGGGGCGGAAAGGCCCCGCACCCCAGCGGCTCTGAGCTTCGCTTTGGCTAAGAGCCGCTGGGGATCAGAGCCGCTGGGGAAGGGGGTGCATGCAGGGACTTGGCCTGTGGGGTAGAAAGGCCCCCCTCTCCCTGCCACTTGGTTGGTGCTGCTCCCGCTTGGGAAGGAGGCGCCAGGGACCTGGCCTAGCGGGGAGGACAGTTGTGAGGGACCCAGGCCTGAAGGGGAGGATAGTTGGGGGGGGACCATGCTTGCCTGGGTGGAAAGTTGGGGTGACCAGGCTGGCAGAGGAGGGCTGTTGGTGGCAATCCAGGCCTGCAGGGGAGGCCAGTTGGGGGGTACCCAGGCCTGTAGGTGAGGACAGTTGGAATGGACCCAGGCCTACAGGGGAGGGCAGCTGTG
>PVJC01049656.1:0-12079 GCA_004026665.1 Murina feae
CAACACTTATTACCTATTTTATTGATAATAAACATTCTAATAGGTGTGAGGTGATATTGTGTTGCATTTCTCTAATAGCTAGTGAGGTCGAACATCTTTATGATGTCCTTGTCAGAGCCATTTGCAGATATTATTGCCCATTCGCTTGGTTGCCGTTTTGTTTTGTTAATTGGTTCCTTTTGCTATGCAAAAACTTTTTATAAAACAAGTCCCATTCATTTGTTTCATTTCCCTTGCTTTTGGGGTTAAGTTCATAAAATGTTCTCTATAACCAAGTTTAGTAGCTGTTTTTGTCTCTAATATATTGTTTCAGATCTTATATTTAGGACTTGATTCATTTTGAAATAATTTTGTATATGGGGACAAGCATTAGACTAGTTTCATTCTTTTGAATGGCTTTCCAATTTTTCCACCATTTATTGAAGAGGCTTTCTTTTCTCCATTGTGTGTTTTCAGCCCTTGGTAAAAAAAGTTTTTGCCCAGCTCTGACCGATTTGGCTCAGTGGATAGAGCATCGGCCTGTGGACCTAAGGGTCCCAAGTTCAATTCCAGTCAAGGGCATGTACCTTGGGTGCAGGAGGCAGCTGATCGATGTTTCTCTCTCATCGATGTTTCTCACTCTCTATCCCTCTCCCTTCCTCTCTGTAAAAAATAAAATCAAAAAAAAAAAAAAAGTTTTTGCCCATATACATGTGGTGCTATTTCTGGGCTCTCAGTTCTGTTCATTGGTCTGTGTGTCTGTTTTTCTTCCAATATCATGCTGTTTTATTGTTGAGTCAGGTAATGTAATACCTCTGGCTTTTTTTGTTTTTCTCAGGATTTCTCTGGCTATTAGGGTTCTTTTGTATGGTTCCATACATATCTCATTATTTTTTTGTTCTATTTCTTTAGAAAATGTCAGTGGTTAGAGTATGGGCTCATGCACTGAAGGGTTGCAGGTTTAATACCTGACCCAGGTCACGGCACCTGTGGGAGGCAACAAATGGATGTGTCTCTTTCACATCATTGTTCCCCTTTGCCCCCCTACCTCCACTATCTCTGAAAAAATATTCTTGGGTGAGGATTGATCAAAAAAAGGAAAAAAAGTCATTGGGATTTTTATGGTGGTTGCATTAAGCCTGTATATTGCTTTGGGTAATATGCAAGAGTGTTTGTGGTATACATTATATCTTAATACAGTCACACATTTACAAATTTTTACATGTCACACCTGTAAGGTTGCTCCCAAATAGTCACAAAGGAACAGATAATCATATAGGATATCTTGGAGCCAAGAAAAAGAATTAGAATTGGTGCTCAGCTGGTACTTACTGTAAAAAAACAACAAAAAACTAGGAATTGTATGGGAAAATGAGAACAACCATTCTGTTTGGCTTTAATTTTCATCTGTAAATTATGAGTCAAGTGTATTTGCTAGGAAAGAGAGGGTTAAGAGATAAGGTATATCTCAGAGGGGAGGGGGAGGGGAAACAGGAACAGATTAACCAAACAATTCATATTCATATATGCATAACCAATGGATACAGACAATAGTGTGGTAAAGGCATGGGTGGGGCAGGGGCTGGGAGGAGGGGGATATAGAGAAGGTAGAGGGATATTTGTAATACTGTCAACAATAAGATAGCATTTAAATAAATAAGAATTATAACAAAACAAAATAAGAAATATCTAAGGTAAAGCCCTGACCTGTCACAGATTCCCTTCCCTGGTCAAGGGCACATACCTGGCTTGCAGGTTGGATCCCCAGTCCCGGTTGGGTCGCATGCAAGAGACAACCAATCGATGTGTGTGTATCACATTATTTCTCCTTCTCTCTCTCCCTCTCCCTATCCCTCTCTCCCCTTTAATGGGAAAAATATCCTCCCATGAAAATGAACAAAAAAGGAGATAAGGTAAAAAGAAATGAAAAAAACTTCATAGATATAGACTGAATTGAAGACTGAAAACAGTTTGATGCTATAAATTAATTAAGGGTGTTCATCACCTTAAAGTTATCAACTTCAAGATTCGATCTGGATTAGGGAAGGAAGTAACCAGGAGAAAGGAGTGAAAGCTGTAATAAAAGGGAATTCAGGGATAAGAAGTCATAAGAGTTTTAAAAAGCAGCAGCAGCAAGATGGAGCCTGGAAAGAGCACAAGCGGGACAATGAACATGACAATTCATAATTTCCTAGAATATTCTTATCTGGTATTTCCATTTCCTTTAAATCCTCGAAGCTTTTTGTCCACCTTCCTGGGTACACCATTGTCTTTAAAAATGTTAGTGAAAGCGCACTTTTTAGAAATTGGAACACAAATTAATTGTCAATTGTTGAATCTATGGCTAAAATTATGGTAGTTAATGTTGACTTGCAATTATTTTGTATTCAAACAGGAATGATTGTGATAAATATGTTTTTCATATGCAAAAAAAACATAAAAATAAAGGTGGTGTTGTCTGGGGCAATATCAAGAAGAAAACAGTAAGTACTTTTATTCTTCACACCAGATTTATTCAACATGTATTTATGGAACAACTATAATACATGGCAAACTGCGGGAGTTACAAGTTATGTAACAGGCCTTATCCTCAAGTTACAGCCTAATTAATAAAAGTAAATGTAATATGAGGTTGTGAGGTAAGTACCCAAGTGCTGTAAATTCCAGATGGCAAGTGATAGACTATTTTCATTCATTGACCTTACAGGCCAGGGAAGGACATTTCAGGTAAGACACAAAAAGCATATCTGTTCAGTGATTGGAGAATCATCCAGGCTGAGTTATGATTATTATAGAATAAGAAACTTCATCAAGTCCCATGCAGCTTCTAAATGTTTTTCAGATTCAGCTAATTTATATATATGTAGATCACTATTTAAAATTATAGAAAAATTTTAACTCAGCCTTCCTTTAATAATGATCTATATCCCTTGATTAAAAATTGAGAGAATCCTTTCTCCTCTTGAATTAATGTAAAAATTTTGTTTGATTTTACTTTGGATAACTTATATTCATTCTAGAAAAGCTAATTCACCTCAGATTTCCTCAAAGTAAATAACTAATCTTAGAGAAGGATAGTTGATGGAGGTGGTAAAATGGGAAATGACTGCCTTTTCCCCTGAAGATATATTCCTTCTGATAAGTTATGGACACCTCTTTCTCCCTCACTGATGTTGAAATATTTATAGTGTATACTTGCCTAGAGTAAAATTGCCTAGAATCTATAAACTAAACATTGGGATTAATCACATCCAATCTTTGTGGGCTTTACTTGTCCACAGGAAATGATACCTTTGGGTAGTTTGGTTGAAAATTAGCCTGGAGATTAAATTCTTCAAAAGAAATCTCTGTAGGCAACCTCCCTCTTGGTATTTCTCAGATTCCCCTTTTCTAGTCCCACATTCCTTATGAAAATGAAATTTTGGTTTGTTGTAAAGGACCTTAACATAGTTCAGATTTGTCTTCTAGTGTCTGTTTTGCCAGTAAGAAGCTGGGTTGCCTCAAACTTTAATATGCATGGCAGTCACCTAGGGATACTGTTAAATCTGATCTAGATGTGAGATTCTGCATTTCTAGCAACCTCCAGGTGATACCCCTGCTGCTGATCCATGGACCATACTGAGTAGTAGCAAGACCCTAGTCCACTATTTTCTGCAAAATGAGAAACAGTTCATAAGGATATATGTATAAGGACCCTTCCTATTAAAAACTTATTTTTCTGTATTTCTGACATAATTTTAAATACTTTTGTTTTTCTTAATGGACTATAATTTGAGCTGCCAAATTATATCTTTGTGATTTAGCCCCATTTTTTTCATTGATTAATATTTTGTAGCCAATGTGTAAGGATAGAAAGAGCGAAGGATTTATGTAGTGTTAAAAATTCAGATGTCAAGGTTTGACTCCCTATACCAGCTTTGTGGTGAAGCAAGCTACTTGAGCTTTCTAATTTCATTTTTTCATGTATGGTATGGCCATAATGATACTGGTTTCTCTCACCAAATGATTTTGAGAGCTAAAAAATGTAATAATGTTTTGACTCATTCACAGGGAAAAAAGATTATTTACATCACAATCTATGAACATGAGTTTGTATCTCAAAAGATTTAAAAATACTTCCCTTTACATAGTGGGTATACTGTCATATTTCCTTTTCTGTTATGTTTCTTTTCATTTTTTAAAGATAACCAGCTATGGCCAATAGTTTAAAAAGCACTAATATGTATGTAAACATGCATTATACAGTTAAAGCTTATAATATAAACTACCATTGTAGGAAAGATTTTAAAGTACAGAGAATTTTTAAATGTTGCTAGTATAATGTCATAAGTACTTAAGAGATTTTGGCAACTTTCAGAGGCCCACAGACTATCCATTAATTGCTGTTGCATAAGTTTGTATTGTGGGAAACAACACTGAATAAGTCATGGTTCTTGCCCCAAATAAATTCATCTTAAAAGAGAATTAGACATTTCATGGATAATTATGACTAGAGGCCCAGTGCACGAAATTCGTGCAATCTGGTGTGTGTGGGGGGGAGGGTCCCCTTAGCCTGCCCTGTGCCCTCTCACAGTCTGGGAACCCCATGATCGATCACCCCAAAGAGATAGGGCCCCACCTACTCCTCAATGGATTTACCCCCGCTGAGACCCCACCCACCCGTTCCTTGTAGGCGGGAGGCCTGGGCCTGCCTCTGTGGATTGATCATGGGGTGATGGCAGGGCCCCTGACCAATCGCATTGCACCCGCCTTGGCTGGCCTGGTGCCAGTGGGTGTCATAGCATGGTCATCTGGATCACGTTTGACACCCATAGCCTTTGGCCATTAGGTCCATTTGTATATTATGCTTTTATTATTATAGATTAGGTGTTATAAGTACTCTGGGGATAAAACAGGCTTAATTTTGTCTAGATTTGAGGCAGGCTTCACAGAAGGTACCATTTCTCTTTGTAGGTGGAAAGTGATTTTTCAACTCCATCGAGAAGAAAAACCCCACTTAACAAAGGTAATACATATTTCTTTCTTTAGTAGCTCAGTTCTATTATAGAACAGTCTCTATTAACATGGTACTAAAATTAACTGTTGTCAAGTGGGCAGACCTACCATTTGATATCTTATAGTTATTTTTATTGAAATTACTTTTAGAAATGTATTCATCATTTTTATTAAACTTTTCTTAGGAGAAAGCTCTACTATTGGAAAACTTTTCACTAATGCTATGGAGTCCTTGGATGAAGAAGAGAAAGATTATTATTTTTCAAGTTCTGATTCTGCAGAGTAAAAGTGAGAAAATATTTCCAGTATTTTTATCAAGAAGCAGACAGTTATTTGTACCTTCATTTGGAGTACATATATTTTCTTGATAAGAAGCTTCTTTGGAAATTGTAGGCTCCTTGTCAAAAGTTCTAGTGTTTGTATTCAAAGTTAAAGATCCTTCTATATAATATTCCTCATTGCTGCAGCTTACTAAAAATATAAGGGAAATTGTTTTGCTTGTTATATAAATGGTTTCTCATAATCATCTAAGTCTATTTAAGAAAATCATGATCCAAATTGAATTTTTTGAATCTTTCAAGAAAATACCTACTGAATTCATGAACACTTGAAGTTAGCATTTTTAACCACTTGGTATGTAAGCCAAAGTTGATATGATGTTTAAATTACTTGTTGTTGAAACTTTATTATGCTCTCTTTTCTCCCAGTTGTCTTACTTAAAACTTATGATTGGCATACCTATGAACCTATGTAAATTTTAATTTATTGCTTTTTCAGTATTTTATTAGAGTCAGAGAGAACAGATTTTGTTGCAATTCTTAAGCCTTATTTACATATTCAGGCACAGCATATGTAAATATTAAAAAGTATTAAAGACTGGAACAGACAAATATTCAAGTAATAATAGGGCTACCATTATAAGGAGTTATTATGTTGTAGTAAACATTGTTTTGGAAAAAAACAAAAAAAAACTCTTTAGCTTAGTCTGCCATTATATTTTAAAATTTGACATGGAATATTTCCCTCTGGTTACAGTACATGTTCACCTACCCTTCTCTCTAATTAGGTTGTTCAAATAAAATTAGTTTGCTTTTATATTATTTGTGTTTTGGTTGTTTTTTAACCTAGAACTCTTACTAAAGATACATTTTCTTGTGTCTTAAAAATTTAGTCAATAATAATCAGTTATATAATATAGGATTTATAGAAACACAACATTTAAAAAGAATAGTGCAGTTAGATTATTCTCCTTTAAACTTCCTTACTTGTTTCTACCACTAAGACTTGACAGGTAGATGTAGGATGGAACAAATAAAGGTTATTTTAGAGTGGCTCTAAAAAATAGAGTTGAACTTAAGTTGCCAATATTTAATATACTGTATTTTCCAGCATATAAGACGACTGGGCATATAAGACGACCCCCAACTTCTGAGAAGATTTTCCTGGGTTAAAAAGTCCGGACGGACACCGTATGCGGCACAAAAAGGAGCCGACTGGAGACACTTGAGGTCTCTGTCAGCTCCATTGAAATGGATGGAGTGTGGCCGTTTGTTAGCTCCCCCCACCATATGCGGCGACTGCAGATTTTCCAGTCTGGCTTGAAAGTTTCAGCACCCACCCTATAAGACGACTCCCAACTTTTGAGAAGATTTTCCTGGGTTAAAAAGTAGTCTTATACATCAGAAAATACAGTAATGCCATGCTGCTTGATGTTAACAGGTGTTTTAGGAGTTAGAAGCTTCTTAAATTGCTTAATGGGAAACAAAAAGATAATTTTGAAATAGCATAGACTGACATAAACCAAAGTGTGACCACCACCACCACCACCACCACCACATTCACTGTATCCTATCAGAACAACTGTGTCCTTCCCTGTCTATTCTATTGTAGCCCACCTGCCAAATTCCGAGTTAGTCCCATTTCTTTCCATCAGGCCATAAAATAAGCTAGTAGGTTTAAAATAACTCAATATAAGACTTAAAAGTGGAAAAGAAAGACTTTAAGGACTTAAAGAAAATAAGATGGACTGATAATCAATAGGGTTGATAGTTAAGTGCTATATGCTATCAATGAGAGCTACTGCAGCTTACCTATGAATAGAGCTCTCTATACAGCAAGCATCCTATACAGTAGGTCCTCGGGTTCTTACGCTGCAACGTGATTTTCTACATAAGTCGGAACCCACCTACATAAGCACCTACGTCACTCACATGGAGCACATACACAGCAGTAATGAAGTGAAACGGTAAAAAAAATTTAAAAGATAATTCCTGACCTTTACTTGTGGTAAATAATAAAAAACATAAAGCACATAGGTACATACATCAAAATGACAGAATTTTTTTTAATAAGTGGGAGATGGCGACATAACCACAAAACGTATGTTAAGTCGAATGTAACCCGAGGACTGTCTGTATAATAAAAGCCTAATATGCCAAGTGTCCGGTCTTCTGTTCAACCAATCAAAGCATAATATGCTAATGATATGCTAAGGCCACTCAACCTCTCGCTATGATGTGCACTGACAATACAGGAGCTACCCTCTGGTGGTCAGTGTGCTCCCACAGGCTGAGCACTGCTCAGCCAGAAGCAAGGCTCACGGGCTAGCAAGTGCATGGTGGTGGTGGGAGCCTCTCCCACCTCCCCAGCAGCACTAAGGAGTAAGCCTAAGCCATCAGTCGGACATGGACTGCGAGAGGGCACAGGCCAGGCTGAGGTGAGGGAACCACCGCCCCCAAAGTGCACGAATTTTGTGCAGCAGGCTTCTAGTAAATAAAATCATCTAGTTCTGTCCCTCACACCATGTTAATTTATGAAATATTTTGCCTGTGGTGAACATAGAATATGGGTACATTAGTGTCTGTGTGGGAGGTGCTGCCAGGTGTGGTCAGCCTAGGTCAATGTTAGGTTGTTGAAGAACTACATGATTCTCGACCCACAAGGTGTACCAGGCACCTACACTGCTGACACTGCATCAGAAGCAGAAAAGCAAACCAGAAAGAGACCCCTTTTCCTCCTACTAGTGACAAAACTTAATCGTGCTCACTATAGGGAGAAATGTTCAAAAAGCCCAGTCCATTATAGCAAAGCAAGATACTGAAGGGTAAATTGAACCTGAAAGGTAACAGACTGATAACTGCTGTCAACCAATAACTTAGAGTTTCTGTTCTCACTGGCTTTAACAATGAACAACAGAAATATGAGTCAGTTGCTTTTAGAAGAACAGAACTTACAGTATCCCAAAGGAGCTAAATTCACAATTATATTTTTAGCAGAAGAGAACTTAAGAGTATATAGTTTCTGTGATCTGGTTCTAGATTTCCCCATGTCACTTGTTTGTGGGCCTCACTTTTATCATCTGATAAGAAAGCAATTTGAATTAGAGAAGCTCTCAAGTTCCTGCCAAGTCTAAGGTAAGAAAAGCCCTCTTTTCTAAGGGAACAAAAACCCAACAATATAACAAGAAAAAGGCAACCACAGAATAAAAGGCTGTAAATAGGGGGAAATGTCCACAATTAAAGGCTGATTCAGCACTAGGCTGACTAGACCAGTGATTCCCAACCTTTTTTTGGCCATGCCCCATCTAAGCATCTCTAAAATCCTGATGCCCCTCCCCCCCCATGACATATTATTTAAAAAGTGAACTCCTATTCACATGGAGGAAGCCTAAAAGGCCATTAATTTGATCTAAACAAGCTTCCAAAGATCTCAACATGGCATCCATGAAAGAGAAAAATAAGAGAACAAAAGGACAGTTTTAGTACAAAGAAGAAATCACTAAGAAATTATTAAAAAATATGAAGTGATATGAAAAAATAGCAAAGTTTCAAAACATAATAGAGAACAGAAATGCATAAATGTCACAATATATATTTATATCCTGAATACAAGGCCTGGAACTATAAGGACTGCAAAAAATTCAGTTAAGAACTCATTCTTGGAGAACCAAGATGGTGGCATAGGCAAATGCCTGTTTGCAGGCAGGCCACAGACTCTTTAGGGTAGAGGGTCCTGCTGGGTGCCTGGCACTTCCTCCCATAACCACATCAAAATTATAAATAAAATAATACCATCATCCAGAACCACCAGAAAGCTGGCAGAATGAAAGTCCTATAACTAGAGAAGTAAAACACACTGAGACTAGTAGGAGGTATGGAACGGACTGGTCTGGCACCCACATGTGCTGATTTTTAATCGGGAGGCAGATCGCTTCTGTAGAGTGGAGGCCGCCTGGAGGAACAAAGGAGTCCAACTACATCAGACACCAGCCCTGGGTCCCAGAGCTGGGAAGCGAAGTCCCTATGGGCAGTAAGAACTACGGGCTGTAAAAACCAGTGCGGATTGGGGCTCAGTGACACACAGGCTGCTGGAGACCCAGCTGCTCCTCTTAAAGGCTGGCACCACAAACTGAATTTACAAGCTCCTGCTTCTTCTGACCTCTAGCACCAGGGTGAGGCTCTGGGGGATCCAGACACACAGGAGGAGAAACTGACTGGCATCAGGGCAGGAACTCGAGGGCAGCTTTATTCTAGACAGAGGTGCTCATAGGAACCATTGTTCCCATGCTGGGACTTCCCCAGTTGCAGGGCTGACTGCCAGCCATTTCTATTTGCTCTGCCCTGGTGATTCCCTGAGACCCGCCCCACCCAATTTACAACCCCACCCAAGCTGTGCGCAGTGGCTTTTCCATATAAATGACCTATCTTTTCTAAGGCTAAAAACCTGTCAAACAAGTACAGCTGGGTCAGGGAGCCCCAAATCTAATCTAAAAAAGAGTAATATGCTAATTGTGTCACCCTGCTACATCCCAAGCCACACCCACCAGCCAATCAGAATGACTATGTGCAAACTAACCCAACCAAGATGGCGGCCAGCAGCTATGGAGCTAGAGTAAACAGGAGGCTTGGTTGCCCCAGCAAAGGAGGAAGTCAAGCTTCCCACCTGCCCTGGCTGGCTGTGGCCTCCGCTCAAGGCAACAAAATTTCAATTATAGAAGATAAATAAACCCCTGATACCTGCTTCCAGCCAGCCTTGCTGGGGGCTGTACCCAGCCTGCAAACAGCCATCAGCCCCTCACCCAGACTGGCCAGGCACCCAGCAGGACCCCCTGCCCTAAAGGGTCTGTGGCCTGCCTGCAACAGCCATCAGCCCCTCACCAAGGCTGGCCAGGCACCCCAGGGGGGGACATCGACCCTGAAGGGGCTGTGGCCAGCCTGAAAATAGCCATAAGCCACTCACCCAGGCTGGTTAGGCACCCCAGCGGGGACCCCCACCCTGAAAACAGCCATCAGACCCTCACCCAGACTGGCCAGGCACCCCAGCAGGGACTCCACCCTGACTGGGACACCCTTTAGGGTAAACCAGCCAGCCTCCACCCATGCACCAGGCCTCTATCCTATATAATAAAAGGGTAATATGCAAATTGACCCTAACAGCAGAACCATGGGAATGACTGGTCCCTATGACACACACGGACCACCAGGGGGCAGATGCTCAATGCAGGAGCTGCCCCTGGTGGTCAGTTCACTCCCACAGGGGGAGCTCTGCTCAGCCATAAGCCAGGTTGACAGCTGCCAGTACAGCAGTGGTGGTGGGAGCCTCTCCTGCCTCCTCTAAGGATGTCTGACTGCATTTTAGGCCTGCCCCCAGCTGGCAAGAGGACATCCCACGAGGGGTCCCAGACTGCAAGAGGGTACAAGCCAAGCTGAGGGACCCCCTCCAAGTGCACAAATTTTGTGCACCAGGCCTCTAGTCTATAAATAAAAGGCCTAAGACCTGGCACCAGCACCAGCCTACCTTGCTTCACAGCTGAGCCTCGTCTGGGCACTTCCAAACCTGATACACAGAGGAGGAAACTGCAGATCTCTCTAGCTCCTGATGGGTGGCCACAGGCAATGGCTAACTTTGCAAGAGCCAGTGTATCAGTGGTCAATGTGAGACCATACCAGATTACAACTCTTCACACCCATAAGCAACACTCAAGGGGCAGACTCAATGAGCACCAAAGCTCCATTGAAGCAAGTCCTGCTCCATAAGGGTGTCTCCTGCACAGCAGCACTCCCACTGTAGTCACAGCTGGTCCCACAGTTAATTGGCCTTGCATTAATTTCTCCCAGTGATACCAACAACAATCATGGCTCAACTACAATAAGACTATGCACACTGCCTACAAAGGGGTGCACCTAAAGTGTCCATCTCAGGTGAGAGGGGAGGCTGAGCCACTGGACCCTATAGGCTGAGCCTTAGTGAGACTTTCAAGCGTCTTAGTGAAAATGCCAAAAAAAATGGAAAAGGACCAGTCAGAAATTAAGCATACCCGTACTGACTGAAATAAAGAATAATATACAGGGATTCAATAGACTAGAGGATCCTGAGAATCAGATCAATGATTTGAAATATGAGGAAGTAAAAAAACACCCAACCAGAAGAGCAAAAAGAAAAAAGAATCCAAAAATATAAAGATAGTGTAAGGAGCCTCTGGGACAACTTCAAGCATACCAACATCTGAATTATAGGGGTGCCAGAAGAAGAGAGTAAGATACTAAAAACCTATTTGAAGAAATAATGGCAGAAACTTCCCCTACCTGGTGAAAGAAATAGACTTACAAGTCCAGGAAGCACAGAGAATCCCAAACAAGAGAGCCCAAAGAGGACCACACCAAGACACATCATAATTAAAATTCCAAGGGCAAAAGACAAAGAGAGAATCTTAAAAGCAGATAGTTACCAACAAGGGAGTGGCCATATGACTGTCAGCTGATTTTTCAACAAATTATGCAGGCCAAAAGGGAGTGGCAAGAAATATTCAAAATGAAGGATAGCAAGAATCTACAACGAAGATTACCCAGCAAGGAGAGGATGCGGAGAAAAAGGAACACTCGTGCACTGCTGGTGGGAATGCAGACTGGTGCAGCCACTGTGGAGTACAGTATGGAGTTTCCTCAAAAAATTAAAAATGGATCTCCCTTTTGACCCTGTGATCCCACTTCTAGGAATATATCCTAAGAAACCAGAAACACCAATCAGAAAGGACATATGCATCCCTATGTTCATAGCAGCACAATTTACCATAGCTAAAATATGGAAACAGCCTAAGTGCCCATCA
>PVJC01049657.1:0-12099 GCA_004026665.1 Murina feae
AAGGAAAGGAAAGGAAAGGAAAGGAAAGGAAAGGAAAGGAAAGGAAAGGAAGAAAAGAAAAAAGAAAAGGTTCTAGTAACCAAGAAAGAGCAGTAGGTATAGGGCAACTGATAAGAACTGATACCACCATTAGGGGTTTAAGTGAATTCCTTAGAGCTCTGATTGTAGTGGCTTTGTGATTGGAGAAGCCAAATGACTCTGTTTCAGGGCAACTGCACCTCAGGCTTTGTCCTCTATGTTATACTATCATGCCCCTTTTTAATAATTTGAAGATAATGAGAAAACCTTTTAGCATTGGAGGTGGTGGAATAAATTCAACAAGTATCACTCAAATGGAGGGACTTAGTAGTTTGGTGATTTTTAGTTTTAGGACACTTTTCCTGTATAAAACTTTAGTTCAACCCACAGTCTCTATTTTATAGAAGTGGAAACCAAGTTCTGTTTGGGGGGATCATACTAGCCTTCCAGTTTTTTGTTCTGCAGATCTAATATTTGATAAATATAGGAGTATAGCTAGGCCTAGAAATTAAGTGTGCTGGGTTATGATCAAATGTTTATGTATTTCTTGCTTGTTTGTTTTTACATCAATGAAATAAATGCATTGCAAACTCAGGCACCTGCTTATTCTGATTTGATTTCTACCTCCTTTAAGGTCACTGAAATTCATCAAATTGAAAAAAAAAGTATAGTTGAGAGATAATATCTAGGAGTCTACTAAGAAGAAAGAAAATGCTTCAGGGGGCTATCTGAGGAAAGGGACACTCTTCTATTCAGAGGGCATGCAAGGAAACACAGAGGCCACTTGGAGAGGCAGGAGAGGTTGGCAGTTTCCCTAACAGACAAACCTGATACCCTCCAAGTCACACCCAGTGTCTGAAAGCAATGTGGGTGGGCTTCTTTTCCAGACATCCCTGAACAGCTGTGTGTGGGCCACTGCTCACTCCCACCCCTCCTTTGCTCAATGCCCACGTGGATGAGAGATAAATAAGGAGACACAGGAAGTCCTTATTTGGCACTTTCCAGATTTTTTTTTTCCTGAACCATTTATCAGTTGCAGATCAGACACTTCTTTAATGTTTTGGTGTGTATTTTCTAAAGTGAGGAAATCTCTTACATAACTACTGTTCAATAACTGAAATGAAGAAATAAACATGGATAAAACATTACCTTCTCTATACACCTTTTTCAGGTTTTGCCAATTGTACCAATAATTTCTTTTTTTTTAAAAATCTATTTTATATGTGTGTGTGTGTGTGTGTGTGTGTGTGTGTGTGTGAGATGACTTTAGAGAGGAAGGGAAAGGGAGAGAGAGATAGAAACATCAATGATGAGAAAGAATCATTGATTGGCTACGTTCTGTACACCCCCTACTGGGGATGGAACCCATAACCTGGGCATGTGCCATTGGCCTCAATCAAACCTCTGACCCTTCAGTCCGCAGCCCACAGCTCTATCCGGTGAGCAAAACTGGCAAAGGCCCAATAATATTCTTTATAGAAAGAAAATCCTGGATCTTACATTGCATTTGGTTGCCCTGTTTATTTAGTCTCTTTACTCAGAACAGTGTCTCAGTCTTTGGGATTCATGACAGCTATTTTAGAAGTTAAACTGCAGGACAGTTATTTTGTAGAATTTTTAGATATGTCTTAGTTTAGGTTTGACTGATTTTTTTCATAATGTCACTAAAACAATACTGTATCCATCTCAGTGCATCAGATCAGCAATCGCTCAGTTGTGAAACACACCAAAGGTGTTTTCCCCAGGCCTCATCTCAGTAGTAAATTTACCACTAGCTGGCTAAGTGATTAGCACACAGCTACCAACTGTCTCTTTCTCTATAAAATGGAGTTAATAACACCCAACTTGACTAACTCTTAGGTCTTTAATGGTTATCTACATAGATGATGGACATAAAATATTTAGTAAAACATCTGGGTTTGTAGATGTACTGTAAGGAGGAAAGGGACAGTGTCTTATTTGCCTTTATTTTTCCAGAGCTCTGTACAACACCAGGCATGCCACAGGCGTTTAATAATTAATGTTATTTTATTGAGTGATGGGCTGGGGTCTGGGAGTAGGAATTGATGTAGTTCAGGCCACTGCCACTCATGCTCTTGCAAAGGTGAGTTTGTTTCTTAAGCTGTCTGTCTTAGCTTCCACCCGCGTACAATGGAGATAATGATACCAGTTGTCCTAGTTGCCTATGGGGAAGTTGGAGGCTTCTCTGAGAGAAGAATGTCTGTGAAAGTGTTCTGTAGAACTTAAACCATTGTATACCAGATTGTTATTTTGGTTTTTTGGTACTTTTTCATTTTTATTTGTTTTACTGGTACTTTTTTCTAAGTAAATGAATTTCTTTTTTTTTTTTACGTGATATATTTTTTTTAATCTTCACCCAAAGATATTTTACTATTGATTTTTAAAGCAAGGGAAAGACAGAAAGAAACATTATTGTAAGAGAAACACATTGATTGGTTGCCTCCTACATGCACCCTGACCAGGCCAGAGCCCAAGACTGGGAGGAGCCTGCAGCTATATTATATGCCCTTGACTGGAATTGAACCTGGAAGCAAAACCAGCTAGGGCTACATGAATTCCTTTTTAACTTTGAGTGTTGCTGACTAGAAGGAAGGTATTTATAGGTGTCTCAGCCCCTCTTTTGAAAGATGTGCTCCGCAGGTAAACAATATGTCTCAGGAAGATACACACAAGAAAAGCACCCAGTGGCATAAAAAAATCATTATGCATGTATATTCTCTACATAGAGATAGGGCCTGGTTTTCTTGGCTCACACCCACCTCCCTTCCTTCTGCAAATGATGGCTTTATGACTTCCTCATGATCATCTCAAACAATAAGGCACAAATTTGCAAATGTGTGTCTGAGGGAGAGGTTCAGCCACAGCTGTCTCTGTTGAGCTCAATCCACAGGAAAGTAAATAAGAAT
Organism: Murina feae; assembly: GCA_004026665.1. NCBI lineage: Eukaryota > Metazoa > Chordata > Mammalia > Chiroptera > Vespertilionidae > Murina > Murina feae. The sequence goes on from PVJC01049657.1 coordinate 2,946, forward strand.
GTTACATTTTCTTCTCTCTCACCTGCATACATTTTCATTACTTCTAGTGAACATATTCTTATCTCATCAGTATTAATCAGACTTTGGATAATCCAAACCAAAAGTCCAGCAGACAAATTAGTCATCAATAACTTAGGGGCACAGCTATGCCATGGTCATTCTTTAGTCTATGAAGCCTAGGATACAAAAGGGAAAAAATCATTTGCAAGTCTCTTTGGGGCTATCCTAGTGCAGGGACTAGATCTTACTGATTCACTTGCCGCTCATAGCACTCAACATGCTGATAAACACACAGAAGTCCTCCAGGATATGCATGTTGAATCCATTAGTCAATTATCAAATCAGTGAGTACTATAGTGTCTTGGGAGAAAGTTTCTATACTGGAAACCACTAGACATGCAGATCTCATTACAACATCAATTCATTGTTATGTATTTGTGACAAGCAATTAAATTCCTTAGGTTCAGGGTCTGGTCAAGTTATTTGGAAGACTCAGTATATGTTATCTTTTCCCCCTTATTCTTTCAGGTATATATTCTGTGCCTAAAATGCACTATGTGTAACAAGAGTCTAAACTATTGTTATGACCCCAGCCAGTTTGCCTCAGTGGATAGAGTGTCAGCCTGTGGACCAATAGGTCCTGGGTTCAATTCTGATCAAGGGCAGGTTCCTTGGTTGTAAGCTCCCCCTGATTGGGGCTCGTGCTGGAGGCAGCCAATTGATGTGTTTCTTTCACATCAATGTTTCTCTCTGTCTTTCCCACTCTCTTCCACTTTCCCTAAAAATCAATGGAAAAATATCCTTGGGTGAAGATTAACAAAATAAGTAAATAAATGTTATTGTGGATTTTAAAAATTACATGTATATCCTCCTTACACTGGCTACTTAGATGTTCAGAGAATAATTCATGGCCTTTTACCACAGTGTAGAATTTCATGTAATACATTTTGTGAACAAATATTGTTCTTAGTTTCCTTATATTTTTCTTACCCCTTAATGTTTCTACTGATTACTGATTGCCTCATTTATCTATATTTAGTTTTTAACTTTTTCAGAACTGTTTAATTGTGGGGGAAAAAAACATATAACATAAAATTTACCATCATAACCATTTTTAAGTGTACATTTGGTAGAGTTAGGTATGTTCACATTGGTACAATAAATCTTCTGAACTTTTTCATCTTGCAATATTGAAATTCTATGCCCATTAAAGAAAAAAACAATACATTTTCCCCTTCTCTGAGTTCCTGATGACCCTGTATATGCAGTCTTTAATTTTCTTATGGGTATAGGCTTATAGGTATAGCTTATTTTATAAGCTACCTTAAGTCATTCTGGAACAAAGCAATTTCATGTAAATAGGACAATAGATGGGTCATACATAAATGTAGCCTATGAATTTACAGTCATAGAATCATGGACCTTAGGATGAGACCGAATCCTAATATCATATACAGCCCTATCTTCTGCAGCACCAGTCTGAGGCTTGGCAGACACAATTGCTGTTTGCAGCACTGCTACCTATTTGTGTTTCTACAAACACTAAAAGGATAAATTTAATTTAAAGTACCACCCATCATAAACAAACAAATGACATATGGTGCATTTATAATTATATATACTAAAATAATAGCAGAGAAATTGGGTTTTTATTAAACACTGATGATATCGCATCCTCTGCTCACAATTTTAGATGCCTAAAGGGATGAAAAGTTTCCACGGATTAGATTCTGGCTCTGTGCATTTCAAACTCATTTCTCCTCTACTCTTCACAATTTCCCGCAGCAGTTATTGTGAAGGAATCCATATTGAGATATAACTTCTGGCCTAAATCTCAATGACACCATGCTCCACAGGCAGAAGGAGTATTAATGGAAGCCATTCCTACACCAGGATGAGGAACAGTTTTTCAACTCTACACAAATATAACTACAGAACACATACAGGTATCTTCCCCCAGCACAAAACTAAAGTATCCCTCATTTGATTTGCCCTTAGTTGGATCCTAAAATCCCTGTGGACTGAGCTCAACAGAGACAGCTGTGGCAAAATCTCTCCCTTAGGCACACATTTGCACATTTGTGCCTTATTGTTTGAGATGATCATGAGGAAGTCATAAAGCCATCATTTGCAGAAGGAAGGGAGGTGGGTGTGAGCCAAGAAAACCAGCCCCTATCTCTATGTACGGAATATACAAGCATAATGATTTTTTATGCCACTGGGTGCTTTTCTTGTGTGTATCTTCCTGAGACATACTGTTTACCTGCGGAGCACATCTTTCAAAAGAGGGGCTGAGACACCTATAAATACCTTCCTTCTAGTCAGCAACACTCATAGTTAAAAAGGAATTCATGTAGCCCTAGCTGGTTTGCTTCCAGGTTCAATTCCTGTCAAGGGCATATAACATAGCTGCAGGCTCCTCCCAGTCTTGGGCTCTGGCCTGGTCAGGGTGCATGTAGGAGGCAACCAATCAATGTGTTTCTCTTACAATAATGTTTCTTTCTGTCTTTCCCTTGCTTTAAAAATCAATAGTAAAATATCTTTGGGTGAAGATTAAAAAAAATATCATGTATAAAAAGAAAGAAATTCATTTACTTAGAAAAAAGTACCAATAAAACAAATAAAAATGAAAAAGTACCAAAAAACCAAAATAACAATCTGGTATACAATGGTTTAAGTTCTACAGAACACTTTCACAGACATTCTTCTCTCAGAGAAGCCTCCAACTTCCCCATAGGCAACTAGGACAACCGGTATCATTATCTCCATTGTATGTGGGTGGAAGCTAAGACAGACAGCTTAAGAAACAAACTCACCTTTGCAAGAGCATGAGTGGCAGTGGCCTGTACTACACCCAATTCCTACTCCCAGACCTCAGTCCATCTATATATGGACCTAATAAGCTAAGTGCTTGACTGATAGGTCACCTGTTTAATGGACTGCTGGACCAGTCACTCTGATGCATATTGACTACCAGGGGGCAGATGCTCCAACTGGTAGGTTAGCTTGCTGCTGGGGTCCAACCAATGGGGACTGGGTGAGATGGGCCAGACATGCCCTGGAGCCCTCCAGTGGTTCCTCCCTGGACAGCCACCCTTCCTTGGTCCCTTCCTGGCTAGTCGACCCCATTGGCTTAATCAGGACTAACCGAGGTGGACTGATCAACCCTGATCACTGGCCAGGACAAGGAACCCCACCTGTGCACAAATTCGTGCACCAAGCCTCCAGTCTCTCAATAAAATAACATTAATTAGTAAATGCCTATGGTATGCCTGGTGTTGTGTAAGCCTCTGGGAAAAGAAAGGTTAATAAGACACAGTCCCTTTCCTCCTTACAGTATATCTGCAAACCTAGATGTTTTACTAAATATTTTATGTTTATGATCTATGTAGATAACCACTAAAGACCAAGGAATTAGTCAAGTTGGGTGTTCTTATCTCCATTTTATAAAGAAAAAGACAGCTGCTGGCTCTGTGCTAATCACTTATCCAGACAGTGGTAGAGCCATGATCTGAACTCAGGTAAACCTGTTTTCCTGAAATTATTACCAAACTTTTAACCCCCCCAAAAGATTCAGAATACATTGCATACTTTGTATTTTAGAATCCAGTTAGCCTGTCACAGCATAACAAATGGCAGCCCCCAGAGGAAGGCATGAGCTCATGGCAAGCAAGCACCCACATTTGGGCCAGGAGTCAAGAATGTTAACTCTGCTTGTTTTGAAATTTGGGTTGTGCACATGGTTTAAGCTTGTGGGAGTGGACGCACTGATAAAAAGGCTTCTGTGGGATGGAAGTGATCCTCGGGACATCCTTATAGAAGGTCCACATGGGATGGCCTTCAATGGGTCTTGTTGACAAAACATTTCTGTGCCTCTAACATTCTAAGAAGTGAATTTAAAGTACAACCTTGGAGAAATAACGTTATGCTGAAAACACAACTACTCTCAGTTGCCTTGGGGTAGGTAACAACTGTTCTGTCCCTCAGCCACTCATCCATTTAAACCATCTGGTTTCTAGTCAATATCTCCTATGTTATACTTCTGAACAGAATAAATAATTTTCCCCATGGACCTAAAGGACCATTTATATTATAGTAATGAGTGCAAGAAATGTATTTTCAAAGTAAAAATCATCTTTATTTGTCAGATTATGATACCCTGACTATGTGTCCTGTAAGAAAAATTTGTGGAGAGAGATAAGGGAGAAGAATGAGAGGGAGAGGGGGAGAGAAAGAGAGAATAATATATATATATATATATACATATGTATACATATACACACACACACATATATATATATATATACATATGTATACATATATACACACACACAGGTATGTGATACATTATTTAGTGATGTATATATGTATGAATGTATATATATGTACACAAGTGCATGTGCATGTGTGCATATATCCATATTATATATAATATGTGAATATACTTACATATATGTGTATACTTCTATACATATGTAATAAATTTTAAATAACTATATATTAATACATACACAATATGTACAAAGTAAGTATTTATTAGCCAATTTTCTCCTCCAATTTGGTTCTTTTTTTCTAACAACAAAGGCAAACTTATTTAAAAATTAAATTAAAAATTTTCTCCAATGAGAGCATTATGCTAAGTGAAATAAGCCAATCAATGAAAGAAAAATACCACATGACCTCATTTATGGATAATAAAGACCATTACAAAATGATAGACATAAACAAATACAGAGACAGAGCAGCCTTGAACAGACTATCATCCTACAGCTGGAAGGCTGGGGATGGTCCGGGGGGAATTAAGAGACCAACTGAAAGACTTGCATGCATAGGAGCATAATCAGTGGACACAAGAAACTGGGGGTTAGGGAGGAGGGGGGGAGAAGGGCAAGGGGAAAAAATGGAGATCTATCTATCATCTGTTGTAATACTTATCTATCATTTGTTGTAATACTTTAAGCAATGAAATAAAAAATAAATAAATAAATAAATAAATAAATAAATAAATAAATAAATAAAAATTTTTCTCCAATAGCAGAAATAAAACAACCTAGGCAGTGTGTTCTCAATAGTGTGGAAAACTTTTGCGGGCATTATTATAAAGGCAAAATAAAGAAAAAGAAGCTTTTAAACTCTTGATAGTAATTATTTCTGGGAGGAGGGGTGTTGGATTGCAGAAAGTATGTTCTTGATAATACTTTTCTGTAGTTTTCAAATTTTATGCAGTGAATATGCATCATTTTTATACTCAGAAATAACCCATAAGAAACAACTATTAAAAGTAGTTTTTAATAGAATTTATCTCTGGAAGCTATTTATAATAGAGGAGTTACATATTGTGCCCAGATAAGTAGATCTAAAAGAACGTGTCTCAATTCCCTAATGGATGTGGATCTACATGAGGAATTTCTACTAAGGGATGGGAATTACTTATGCTCACCCTTATTTGAAATATGCCCAGAAGTGCACTGTTAGAGAATGAATAGAATTCAGAGAGTTTACACGAATTGGTTGGCTGAGGGTGGAATTGTGTGAACCAGGATCAGGGTGCTCACCTTGATTTCTCTCAATTAACAACCATTGGCCTAAGGGGGACAAAGAGGCTCTTAGGAGACAGTTGTGGTACAGAGTGTGGCAGTAATGGAAATATAAAACTCAGCTCTCCTGAAGTGAAACACATGGCTGATTGACAACTACAGCCAGTGCTCCTGCCACCCGCATTGCTTTCTCACCTCAATGCTCCTCTCAGCTAAGAACAGAACCTAGTGGGGCTACAAAATCAGGCTCATTCTGGCAACACATTAGACACTTCCAAAAGATGATTTTGACTCAAAAATGACACATTGGCCTGGCCAAATCTTTCTTGAAACTTTACTTCAGTCTAAACCTCTTTCTGCTGAATCCTCTTTCTTTTCTTTCTTTTCTCTTGGTTTTCACAAAGTATTTGTTACCCTCTAATGTACCCATCTCTTCTGATGCTCCCTTCTTCATCCTCCAAGGGCATTCTCCCTAGTACATCTTTTGCACTTTGTGTGATCTGCTTCTCAGAGGACACAGTAATATAAGCAGTTCTGAGCGTTATTCAAAAATGAAGATCCAGGATTGGCTAATTGTCCACTGGTCAAGCAATATGATGACATTCAAAACTATGTAGCTTACGGATGGTGTGTGGCTCAAGGCAGGGACCAATTGCTATGGATTCCACTGTTGTTGGCGTGAGAAAACATTCACTATGAGAGTAGACTTTTGCAGGTTCTAAGATTCAAGCTTTTAGGAAGAGACAGAGGGAACAGCGACTACAAGGAATTAAAGCTGTATGGTTACTGCGATGTTGTATTGACACTCTGCAGAGGGTTATTGAGAAACTGAGAAGTCTTAACAAGCAGTTAAAGACTAAGTGTGAGAGCCAGATGGCCTCTTTAGTAGCTTACAAAGAGATAAGGGCCTATTTGCAAAAACAAACAAAGCTAAGCAGCAAACCAAGAGCCTGATTGAGTCAAGTGCTCAAGAGACATTTGATTGCTCAGCAGAGGTTGCTTGGAAATATCTGAGACCCTAAAATGTGGCATAGGAACATTAAGTAGATGCCTCCCATAAGTTGATTTTATAGACTCTCTGTTTTAATCAGTTGGGATTGTTATAACAAAGTATCACAAATTGGGTGACTTATAAATAACAGAAATTTATTTCTCATAATATTAAAGGTTGCAAGTCTGAGATCAGTGTCCAAACATGGTTGGGGTGGCCCTCTTTCAGAATGCAAATTTCCCAGTGTGTACTTACATGCTGAAAGAAACTAGAGAGCTTAATAAGGTCTCTTTTATAAGAGCACTAATCCCATTCTTGAGCTCTCTAGCCTCAGGACCTGATCAATCATATGGGTCATTAGTATGTCAACATATAAATTTGGGAGGACACAACCATTCAGACCATAGGACTCCCCTAAACTCTCAGAACCTGTAGAAATGGACCAACCTTTCCTATAAAGAGTTAGCATTTTCTTTATACTGGAAGATGCTATAGAGGCCTTTAATGGAAAAGCAATAGGTATCTTACCTCAGGAGTGCCTTTACCTCTTTTGGCTGCAAGGCTCCTACATAGGGCTAAATTCCAGCAGAACTCAACTGATAAGGGAAGAAATAATTTATATAACATATAAATAACATACCAATTAATAAATTAGCTTAAGTCATATACCAATTAATAAACTAGTTAGCACATCTGGGAAAAAGTCAGGGAAATATTCCTGGGACTGTATTTTGAGGCTACTATTTGAGGGAGATGGGATGGATATAAGACTACATAAGAAACAGTTCATTGAGTTGAGTGTGCTTTCTCATGACATAGGATTTGTTATCCTGGTAAGAACCAACATGAATGGGGCAAGCTCACTTGTAGAATAGCTCTTAGAAGTCTTGAAGAAGTGAGGAACAGTGTTGATTGATGAAGAATTGCATGAGGTTTTCAAGACAGATGCTAGCTAATTATGAAGAGGGTAAGGGAAATGGAAATGCAAGAATGAATATATGATATGAAGTTAGAAGAATGTTAGGTGGGCAGGCAAAGAAGACATATGATTCTCCAAGGCTATCAGAAATGTACTGGGGAAAGGGTAGCAACATCACTAAGAAGTTTAGTGCTGGTTCTCCTCTGCAACCAGAGCAGGAGGTAGGGGAGAGGCCACAGAGTTGGGCTCATTAACATCCATGGTGATAATGTTCATCTACCCTTAATGTAATAGAGGCCAGGTGGCACTTTCCCGCCAGATACCAGGAATTCCTGATTACCATTGTGACCAGGAAGGTCAGAGGTACAGCTTAGAGCCCTTGACCCACAGGAAGTTGGTCAAAAGAGCATGCTAAACAGCGGAGAAAGATAAATGAGCAGCCAACAAGGATTCTACTTAAATCTACAAACAGAAAAAAACAGCATTGAGAGAGTAGGAGGTTGAAGGTGGTAGTCAACCAACACAAAGTCATTATCCCTTGATTGATTTTTTAATGAGTCACTTTTTAGATTTAGAATTCATTGACTGAAGAGGTAGCAGGATGCCTAGGATTAAGAAACCTATAACACTTTGACGAGAATATATCATAGAAATTTCTTCAGGCTTTTCCTAAAGAGATCAACAGCCAGGGCTAACTTCAAGGTCATGCACTGAGTTCTGTACTTAGAGGCCTCCTCACATAGTTTAGTGTTGTGTTGTAGCCATCTTGAAATTCTTAATAATTTTAAGCAAGTGGCCCCACATTTTTATTTATACTGGATTCAGCACATTATAGACCCAGTCTTCCTTACAGCTCTTTGCTTGATGACTGTACACTAGATACAGAGGGTCTGAGTTGACATTGATACTCAGGGACCTTTCTGTTAGAGTGGAAGCTCACATGATCAGGTAATAAATGGAACTGAGGTTAAAATCCAGATCATAGTGGCTCTACTGAGTCTGGAGACCCACCCACTGGTTATTTTTTAAATAGCCAAACATTAAATTGAAATTAATATACAGGTATCCCAAGTTTTCAGAAGTTGGCATTACCCGATTTTTACTTTTACAAAAGTCCCACATTAATATCTGTTTCACTAACTGAAAGAAATCCAAAGAGAATTTTCACTACAAAAAAAACAAAACAAAAATAGAGTTCAGCATTTGCTTCGCAGTGAGCCATTAAAGGGCAGTGCCCACCAAGCAGTAAGAGTGGCCCCACAGCTTCTTTCCAGGGAACTACAATAAGCACCTCAACATTGAGCCTCTTGACTTTGAACTGTGTCTGTGAGCATCTGTGCTGTACCTCCATTTATTTTGTGCATCATTAGCAAGATGTGTCCTAAGGTATCAGAAAAGCCTAAGAGAGCTTATAACAGCGTTACACTCAGCATACATTAAGCACATTTGTGTGATATGATAGGTTATTTTGGGGGTCTAAGAACATTAAAACATGTTCCCATATCTAAACTAATAAAAGCGGAATAGTAAAATTAACCGTTTCTCCGGGACGCCCACAGCCAATCAGAACGGTTGTATGCAAATTAGCCCAGCCAACATGGTGGCTGCCACTCAGGGACCTGAGTAAACGTTTAGGCAGAGTCCGTTGCAGCAGGAGCGAAAGCAAAACTACCTGCTCACTGGCTCCTTAGCCTTTGGCCTGAAGCA
>PVJC01049658.1:0-12089 GCA_004026665.1 Murina feae
TGTGAAATCTTAAAAAAGAAATCAAACTCATAGAAACAAAGAGTAGAAAAGTGGTTGCCTGGGATGTAAAAGGGTGGGGAAAATAGGTAAAAGGAATGCAGACCTTCAGCTGTAAGGTGAATAATGTCTGAGGATCCCATGTAAAACATGGTAGCTGTAGTTGATAGTTGATGCACTGTATTGTGTAATTGAAATCCGCTAAGAGGGTAGAACTTAAATGTTCTCACTAATAAAGGAAAAGTTAAACTTGTGAGGCGATGGACGTGTTAACTAACTAGGTGGAGGACATCCCTTCACAATCAACACACATCAAATCACCACAATGTACACTTAAAATATCTTACAGTTTTGCCAATTAAGCTCTCAAACAAGCTGACTTTTTAAAATAAAGGCACAAATAAGTACTATTTAAATGAAAAAAAGACAGATACTACAGATACATAGAGTATTTTTTAAGTCAGAGTATGGTAACTTTATACCAATATTTTTTTAATGAAATGAAAATTTTCCTAGAAAAATATGCTGCAAAAATTAACTCATGAAAAAAAAAATAGGAAACTTAAAACAGTTCCATTAGATAATTTTAATTGGCAGTCAAAAATATCTCCAAATTAAACACACACCTGGACAGGTGCACACATGCATGCACATAAAAATAAATCAGAGGAAATAATTCCACAGGCCTCAGATAGGCAAGATTTACCAACTTTAAAGGATAAGGCAATTCTTGTTTTATGCTATTCCATAGAAAGAGAAAAGAAGGAACCCTTACCAACTGATTTTATGAAGCTAGTCTAACTTTGATACCAAAACTGGATGAGGACCATGAAAGAAAAAATATAGAGAGACCTGTCTGGCCAGTGTGTCTCAGTGGTTGACCTATGAACCCGGAGGTCACGGTTCAATTCCTGTTCAGGGCACATGCCAGGGTTGCAGGCTCAACCCCCAGCGTGGGGCTGGCAGAAAGCAGCCGATCAATGATTCTCTCTCATCATTGATGTTTCTATCTCTCCCTTGCTCTCCGAAATCAATAAAAATATACTTTTAAAAATAGAGAGAGATCAATCTCAGGAACATTAGAGGCAAACGTTTTAAATAAAAGTTAGCAGTATTTAAAAACTTCACCATGATCAAGGAAGAATATTAGAAAAATCTAGTAATATAATTCATCATAGTAACAGATTTAAAAAGATCAACCCAATGATGATCTCAATATATGCCAAATTGAAAGGAAAGTCATTCAATATAATTCAACATTAATGATAAGGGTGGGGGGAACCTCTGGGCAGAGTAGAAGTAGAAGGGAATATTCTGAACCTGGATATTGTTTTCAACCAAAACCCCAGAGCAAACAATATCCTCAGTAGAGACACTGTCGAAGCATCTATTTCTCCATTAAAAGGAGTTCAAGGATGACCACTCCTGCCACCACCATCGAACACTGTCCCTGAGGCCCCAGCACGTGCAAGAAGACAAATGGCTGGAGGGAGGGCCGCCAGTCAGGAACGCATGTGCCTGCACATATCAGCAACCGTAACTACGGGTGGCTTAGAATGAGGAGTTTCCTTTGTCTCCCGCGTAAGAAGGCAGGAAGGAGGCAGCCCGGGGCTGGCCGTGCTTAATCAGCAGGCTCTCTCTCTGCTTCAGAGTCTTAGCCTGTCAGACAGAGTTCATCCCCATGTTTGCTACCTCTTGGGTCTAAGGGGTCTCTTGCAGATCCGGGCCTTACTGTGCACATTGCAGTCATAAAGAGGGGGAAATAGTGGATACCCCTGGGCGGACCTCCCCTTACAACTCACTGGTCACAGGGCCACTGTTAGCTACAGGAAAGGCTAGGAAAGTGAATGTCCAGGGGCAGGGTTAGGTTAGGATTTGGGACATACTTACACTCTATACTAAGGATGGTAAGTTATACCTGGTCTACGCCATTCATGACAACTCTGTTCTTTGTTAGACATTAACCATATTTCATATCAGGGCATACTTATAGTAAAATGTTACTTATCTAAGACTAATATTTAACTATGTGTCCTTTAAAAAGATTTTTTTGCTCTAACAGCTAACCCTAGGTGCCCGGCATAGTGTTACCCTGAAAAAACTGGGGTTCTGAAATCTGCAAGGAAGAAAGGGATGGCTGCTTGTCAGCCCCCTCTCTCTAACAGCCACAGAAACATACGAGTTGGACCAGAAAGACTGTGTGTGTTTTTTCTCCTGACATTAACGCGGCCAAAATTTATCATAGACTTTTCCAGAAGGGAAGTTGAGCAGCAGAATTGGAAATACCTTAGCAGACCGTTTTTACTGAAGATGCAGACATGTTCTTCAATTGCATGTGTCCCATAAAAGCCAAGGCTACCTGCAGTTGTAATTTAGCGACAGGATTTCTGCAGGTGACTAAGAAAAACTTTACGATTCTTGTAGAGATATTATGAACTGTGGACTATCCGTGTGTAATTGCAAGTATTTTTAGATCTTTATCCCACCAAATTTTGTCAACATCTTACTTTTGAACTTATGCCCACTTGAAAATTTGTTAGCTGCTACTTTGTCTCAACAGGGGAACTTAAGTTTCACTTGGCTGCAAGAACCTGAAAATTAAAAAGGGAACCCAGCCCTAGCAGATTTTGCTCAATTGCATAGAGAGCACCGGCCCACGGATCGAAGTGTCTTGGGTTCAGTTCCTGGCCCAGGTCACGGCAGCGTGGGAGACAACTAACGATGTGTCTCTCTCACATTGATCTTTCTCTTTCTCCGTCTCTCTCCCTCCCTTCCACTCTCTTTAAAAAATCAAAGGAAAAAATCCTTGAGTGAAGATAAACAACAACAAAATGTGAACTGAGACTGCAGACACAGAAATAACAAGCCTTATAAAAGGGTAACTCTCTCGATTCAAAGCAGTCTGGGAGCAGGGTGTAGACTGGCTCTCGGAAGAGGGAAGGCCTAGTCCAGGTGGACCACAGGGCAGAAGAGCACAGAGGTCCATGCTGAAACTTGTTGGCTTAAGATGGGGTCTCCACACACTACAGCCAAGTGCCCAGGCTCAGAGAAGGTGGTGGGCAGCCTCACAGTCAGGGAGGCTCCCCGGAAGCCAGGGAAACCAGGAAAGGGGCACACTTGGGTTAGTCCAATGCAACAAACAAATCCCCTTTGCGGAGTTGATTTTTTACTGATGAGAGTCTAGAATTGCTGGCAGTTTTTAAGAGACGGCTGAGGATATTCGTTGCACGCCTCTTGAGGCGATGTGAGAGAACTGAGTTCTCAAGGTATGGGGTTCTGAATTGTACACTGATGTGCTGTATTTGATCAACAACTGTTAAGTCTTCTTAAGATTGTTGCTGAAAATTGACAGAAAAGGGATGAACTAAGGAAGTGAATTGAAGGAAGCTTCATTTATTTGACTCAGCTAACTAAATAAATTATTTGTTCTTTCTCTTGGAAAGAGTAGTGTAAGACTGTCAAGCTGTTTGTACAGGGGAGATGGGTTTGCTGCAGACAACAGGAGGGATATTATTTCCCTCCCAAGGATTGACTAGTATGTGGGCTTACATGCTACACATGAACTAGATGTTGTGAACTGGATGTGTTCTCCAAAAGTTGTTGCTTCTAGATTTAATGAATTTCAAAACATAATATTTACTGTGTTTTTCACTTGCATTATTTCCCCAAGCCATTTAAATTTTTTAACGACTACACAATAGAATAGTCCATCATATGTAATTATAATAATGTAGCTTTTAAATGAACTTGGCTATTTAAAGAAAACTTACAGGGAAACATTTTTAAAAAACTACTAGTGCTCTCTAATTTGCCTGCTTTTAAAATTTGCCTTCTCACCTAGGCAGCTTGCAGAAGGCTGGCTGACCTTATACTCTGATGGAATTACTGTTATCCCATGCTTTTTGCTTTCCTCCTGAAAGCAAATGTTTCATTGAATTGATATAGGAAAGACTGACAGAGAACAGTCAACGGGTGACAGAACCATTTTACTTTCAAGGTGCAAACCCAATAGCATTAACCTGTTACAAAATTTACCAGGCGACCTAAAAATACGCAGGAGTACCGGAGGCACAGGAAAAACCCATTTATTTTCAGGCGTTTCGCATGTACAGGACTCAGGGGAGACTGTTTCTCTCCAAATCCTGAGCAAACCAATATGGAAGAAGCTCTCTCTTTATAACTTTTGGTTTCTTTGTCCCCCAAATATGGGATGAGACTTCTGGACCTTTCGCAGGCTTTGCAAAAAGCCCCATGTGTTGGGATGGGGGCCGTGAGACCACACCTAAATACCTGGCCTGGCGCCAGCACCGATAACCCCGTGTGGGCGTTGTTCATGGTTTATAGTCTCTGTAAAATGGGAGGACTTAGGTAGATCTGTCTTGCAAGAACAGATTGTGGAGAAAGGGGCAGTGACTTAATTATAGGCTATCAAGAATGTATGTTAGGTTATTGGCACAGATTCAGATTGCTAGCCCCCCCGCCCCATCCAATGTCTTATTTTCCCCATCAAACCCCATGACTTGGCCTCTCTTTCTGAAACAGGTAACTTGGTACTATCTCCATCCATAGCCCCATTGGTTGCAACTCAAAAACCAAAGCCGGTTCCAAAAGTAGTGAAGAAGATCTCTCCCAAGAAACAAAAAGCAAAGGTATTCATATTCCTAGCTAATGAAAGAAAATTGTTCTTCTTTATAATATTCTCAGTGAGATTTATAGTAATCATGTGTTATAGAATGATACCTTTCACATAGAAATCAATACCATCTCAGTTGTTTCGGGGATGCATTTGATGTTTAAAAGTGGAGGTTATTATACAAGTAAACTCTGCGGTGACATGATCCGTCATGTCATATTATTGTGAGATTAACTAAATGATTGGTCAACCTATACTGCTAGCTGGATCAGAGTCCTGGAGTCAGAACACTATAGCTATTGCTTTATATCCAAGTTTGTGCTGTGTAGTGTATGTTATTGTGAGGTTTTGCTGTCTTTCACTTATCTTTAAGCCAAGTCCTCCAATTTTGCACGGATGCCTTAATGAGGAAGGCATTTTATATTCTTTGACACCGGGGCCTCACAGTACAACATATTTATCCTCACGGAGAATCTCTTGGCCTAAAGGTGCTGGGCTTTTGTAGCTTGCTTTCTTATGTTTATGACCTCAGACAGACCTGCAATAATTGAAACTTTTCACCATAGAAAGGAGACAGCTGGCGGTGTCTTTTTCTGGCCTGACCCTACGTGTCATGTTTACAGCTGCTCCCATTAAAAAAAAAAAAAAAAGAAAAAAAGAAAGAAAGAAAAGAGAGAAATTAAAATGTCATAGAAAAAATTAATTCTACTGTGTCTACGTCGTAGACTGTTACCTGCTCTTCCCAGACCTTCATCTCTTAACACCCAGATCCTCCTCAAGACGTTTTCACTGTATCTGCAGCGCTGGTGGGCGGTTTGCTCTTAGGTTTCCAAGCTGTTTATGTAGCAGCATGTCATGTGACACTCCAGTTGCTATGGCAAATATTTGTGTTTCATGAAAACTGTCAGTTAAAAAAAAAAAAATCAATGTAAATGGCCAAATCCCAAGACAGGCAGGCCCCCAGGCGAGCGTTTGGCCTGCACCATTATTGCTTCGGATTCAGCTGTTTAACAGGCTGTGCGGAGGCCACGGGCTAATGTGTGGAATGGGACATGCGGGGCACCTGTTCCGATTCTCACCGCGTCCTAGCTCCCAGGCCCCACCGTTTTGCAAGTAACAGATCTACAGGTAATACAACGAGGACTAGCTTTGAAGCGTTACGCTGAAAGAATTAAACACTTCAACATTTTTTAAAAGAATGACATCTTCTAAGTACTAATTAAGCCTGCCTCTAATTTCCTATCGAGTTCACAAAGCTTGTTCCCTCCTGCTGGAAGGAGTCATAGTTAAAGGTTCCTTCCTGTGTCCCAGGTTGGTACAGTCTTTAACTGACTCTTCAGCAGTAAATGTAATTATTCATACACTCTGTGAAAAACGCTCCAGCGTGGAAGTTACAAGGCCAAGAGGGAGACTGTGATGTGACTGGCCTTGAGATAGAGCTGGAACAGACCTGGGATCAGTGCCACCCCCAGAAGCCCTTTCTTGTAAATATTGCCCCACGGGTCCCCCAGAAGTGGGGCTTGGCATCTGGGTCTAGTTGTTTTTGTAAATAGTTACTTTGTCAGACTCTTTCTTCAAAGTAAACAGAGCCTCTGGCAGGCAGAGTATCATTGTCTGGGGTGGGAAAGGTCTTTCTGATCATTAGCTCCGGCTCAGAAACGGGGCCATAGGGGGAGAGGAAGGGAGACTGTGCCTTGTATTTGCTTTGTGAAATTGCTGATGAGAGTCATTTTGATTTAAACTGTGTCTCATTATTCATTGTAGGGGAAAGGCAAAAGGTCAAGACCATCTACGGAGAGGAAGGTGGGTAATTTGTGTGACTATTGAAATTTGGGGTCTGTCACCTGATGTCCCTTCCTTTTGCTGCAGGGCAGAAACATGGGAGGCAAGTTTGACAGCTGGAAATGGTAACAAAAGTTCTTGGCTCCTCTTTTATATAAAAAAATGACATCATGTTTTCAAGGGGTAAAAATGGTTCCTTTAAAGGGGAAAAGAATTGTTTCCCCTTTGTTGGGACTGAGTTACTTCTCAGGCTTCAGTCCAAAAGTGCTATTTAGCACACTCAGAACTTGGTTGAATCACATCAGTCTTCAACCTCAATCTAAGATTTTCATCTTTTAAAAGTGCACTTAAGACAAAATAAAATGTTTTAAAAAAATAAGTTGTCCCCCAGCATGTTTATGCATGTGTGTGTATGTGTATGCATTCACACACACACACCACACACACACACACACACTGCATATATGATGTAACAGGTAAGGATTTAGAGCTAAACTAAAACAAATAAGGTATCAATGTGGAAAAATGAAATAGTCCCACACTGCTGCAAGTGCATGCCAGCCAGGAACATTCCATGGGGCCATGCATGGCTAATAAAAGTTCTGAACTTGAAGCAGCAACGAGCTGTTTTCTCCTCTTACTCACAGAGGAACTTGCAGCAAGTTGCTTAGATTCTCTGTGCCTCCCTCTCCTCCTTGGGCCAATGAGAATAACGCCGTCTTTCCCACAGGGTTGCTGTGAGGGTGTGAGGAATTGATGTCATGTGTGGAAGTGCTTTGGGACTACAAAGCACTTGTTACCATAATTCACTGGTCTGTTTTTAAGAACATCTTCCAGGTCTCCCTTCCATCTTAGCAGTAAGAATTGCAAAGGGAGCTTAGCCACCCCTTTCCAAGGAAAAATATCCCAGTTTTTGGGGTCTCCTTATAATTCTGCAGAGCTGTGACTACACACGGCTGCATATACAGTCCTAAACCTAGACAACTGGCTTCTAGATAAACTAATCAAAGCAATTAAATCCTTCCTCTAGCTCCCCTTGACTTCTTGCTGTGAGGAAATTGAGAGCTTGCTTCTGCATTTAAAAAGAGGGTGTGCTTTAGGAATACTAAGGTATTATTTATTTGAAATACTTGTAAGAGGTAATGTTGATTGAGCATGTTCTTAGAGCATGGCCCGAAGCACCTGCTATACCCACACAGCTGGTAAGGAGCTACAGGGGATCCACATGACAGAGGGAAGTTCCAGAGTTTGTGGCCTCTCCACATGCCAGGTTCTCAACTCTTCCTACACAGTAGGGCACTGTTCCTAACGCTGTCCATGGGACATGTCATTTTCACAACATCTCTATGCAGTAGGTATTATTATTACTCACATTTTACTGAGAGGACCTGGGGGCACAGAGAGGTGAAGTTCATTCAGCTAATAAGTGACAGAGACAGAATATAAAACTGGACTGTGTGGCTGCCATAGCAATTTTTAAAAATCTCAACCATTTTTTAATGGAAATCTTTCTGAAAGATATTATGTCTCTGCCTTCCTAATGTAATTTAACATTTCATCTATCGAATATTATGTATACATATAACCAATTTCTGGGGTTTTTAAAATCGGTTTCCTTCCATATCTCGACAGTGGTTGTCACCTATGCTATCATATCTGCTTTTTTTGGCTCTGACTTTAACAGCCTTTTCTGCCTTCTAGATCAGTTAGCCAAATAACCAATACTCAAGAAGTTGAATGATAAATCTGAGTCAGTCAGGCTCTGCACAAGGATCCAAGGAGTCTATATGTATAAAAGCCTCAGCAACTGAATGACCAAATGACTGGTCACTATGATAGCACACTGACCACCAGGGGGCAGACCACTTGGTGTGGCACTGGCAATGCAAGAGCATTGGTGGTCAGTGTGCTCCTATGGCCTCCCTCAAGCCAGCCGCCGGCCAACCTCCCATGGCCCCTCCCCACTGCTGGCTGGCCCCAATGGCCCTGGTCAGCCTGATGGCTGGCCAGGCCGAGGGACCTACCCATTCACAAATTCATGCACCAGGTCTCTGGTAAAATAATAAACTTCAGTAGAATTTGTAGTAATTTCAAAACATCTAAGGCCTTTATTTTCAGAAATCTAGTTTAAAGATTTAAAGTTGATAAAATTGCCTCTTAGCAAACAAATCTTTATATCATCTCAAAGTAGTCATGTTTACAACTATGTTAAGATCCATTTAATTTTAATTGATATTTTGATAATAAAAATATATTTTATGGATAAAACAAGCGAGCAAATAAATATATTTAGTGGACATAAGGGTCTAGGTTAAATTCATGAGCATGTTTGCTTCTGAGAATGGGCTAAAAATGAATATAGAGAAGACATATATTGTACCTAATGTGTTGTTTATTTTATTTAAATGCATATATAAATAATTTAAATACATTTAAAATTAAGTTATAAATAATTATAAACATTAAATATACTATATTTTTAAATATTAAAAATGTATATATTTTTGTCTTCTTTGCTTAAGACATACTGTATATTCCACATTATCTAACACTAGTGACCCGATTTATAAAATTCATGCACATTAAAAGAAAATTAATTAGAAGAAATATTATAATATTGTTATTTGCCCTTTCTCTATAATAGAAATGTCAGAGATGAAAGAAAATTAGTAAAATGTATATGAAAATCTTCCTCCTGTCAGAATCTGGGTCATGCCATGGGAACCAGAGTCAAATCCCCACCCACCAACGTGCGCCTCGAAATCACACTAGACCCAGACCCAGTCGGGCCCACCCACCTTGGGCTAGATCCAAATCCAACTGGCCCCACCCTCATGCAAGGGGACACTTTGCATATTAGCCTTATCTAATCTAATCTAATAAACGAGTAATATGCAAATTAACCATCACTCCGAGACACCTAAGCCATGCCCACTAGCCAAGCCATGCCCACCATCCAATCAGGGTGGCTGTATGCAAATTAACCCAGCCAAGATGGCAGCCGGCAGCCACAGGCTACAGCAAATAGGAGGCTTCCATTGCACCAGCGATGGAGTTGAAACTGCCTGCCTAGGCCTGCTGGGCCTCTGCTCAAGGCAACAACGTTTCAATTATAGAAGATAAATAACTCCCAGAAACCTGATTCCAGCCAGCCTCACTGGGACATTGGGTCAATGGGAGCTGTGGGCAGCCTGAAAATGGCCCTCAGCCCCTCACCCAGCCTGGCCAGGCACGCCAGTAGGTGGACAGCCCCCAAGGGGTCCCAGACTGTGAGAGTGCACCAGCTGGGCTGAGGGACACCCCCCCAAGTGCACAAATTTTTGTGCACTAGGCCCCTAGTAAAAGAGTAATATTCAAATTGACCCTCTGTTACACCCAAAAGCCACGCCCACCAACCAATCAGGAGCAAATATGCAAATTAACTCAACTAAGATGGCAGCAGCCAGGGAGCTGGAGTTGCCCCAGACAATGGAGGAAGCCAGGGTCCTGTGGACCCTGAGCTCTACTCATGGTTACAAAGTTTCAATTATAGAAGATAAGCAAACTTCAGATACCTGCTGGGCTGGGACCTTGGGTTGCCAGGGGCAACCCAGGCTTCGAGTGGGGGACCAAGGCAATGAAGTTTCAATTATAGAAGTTAAATAAATCCCAGATACCTGCTTCCAGCCAGGTACCCTAGTAGGAACCTGAACCCTGAAGGGGATGTGGGAAGCCTGAAATGGCCCTCTGCACCTCACCCAGGCTGGTCAGGCATGCCAGCAGGTGGACATCCCCCAAGGGGTCCCAGACTGCAAGAGGGCATAGGCCAGGCTGAGGAATCCCCCTGAGTGCACAAATTTTTGTGCACCAGGCCTCTAGTATAGATAGATAGATAGATAGATAGATAGATAGATAGATAGATATAGATAAAGGTTAAGGACTCTGATCTCACTTTTAATGGACACTTAAAACTGATGCAATTTCTAGGTCCTGTGGACTAAGGATAGTTTTAAAATTGGAGTTCTCTCCCCATGCTTCTCTTTACAGCTATTCCTTTATTGTGGTTGGTAAGTTGCTAGAAAGACCTTCCTATCTAAAAAGTAGAAAGGGAAAAAAAATCTCTGGCTCTTTTGTATGGTACATGGAGGAATGTTGCCTTTGATTGGATAGCTTGACTAGCACCAGGAGTTTATCAATCAGCAAATACTCCTGGAGGGGTAACATGTTAAGTCAGAAGGACATGGGGTGTCAAAATTAAAACCACCCTGAATGATCCCCTAATGGAAACTGCAACTTGCCTAGGCCACAGTGAGAGGTGTGACACACTATGTCCCAGGTCTTCTCACTTCAAATTCATCACTTTTCTACCACACCATGGTTCATTAGCATGTTCATAGTTTAAAACAATAGGTCAAGGCCAGGTTGACTCTGATGTAGGAGATGGGAAAAGGAAGGCTGAGCAAGGAGAGCACAGCTTGGTAAGGGGCCATACGGGAAGTTCTAAACAGTTAGGGCTGTGGGCATTGGTGGTATGGGGGTAAGGAATGAGAGCTAGCTCTGTGATCTTGGGTAAGTCCCTTAATCTCTCCGAGCCTCAGTTTCCTTATTTATAGCCATGTAGACTGAGATGAGACATGGTGAAAGATTCTTCACACTTATTATGATCATCACAGCAACTCTATAGGAACCTCTTAATTTAACAAATGAGAAGCATTTAGGTTCAGAGAGGATGTTGTTTTAGTCAGCTCAGGCTTCCATAACAAAATACCATGGACTGAGTAGCCTGAACAACAACCACTTACTTCTCACAGTTTTGGAGGCTGTTTCTGGTGAGAGCTCTCTTCCTGGTTTGTAAATGACTGTGTTCTTGCTAGAGAGAGATCATATCTCTTTTGTCTCTTCTTATAAGGACACTAATCCTATGAAGCCTCCATCCTTATGACCTAATTAGAGGTGCATGAAATTCATGCACAGGTAGGGTCCCTAGGCCTGGCTGGCAATTAGGACCAATCAGGGCCTTCCAGGTGCTGACCGGGGCCTTCCTTCATTCTGTGCCACCCCCTGGTGGTCAGCACACATCATAGCAAGTGATCAAACTCCCAGTCTCCCGGTTGAACTCCCGAGGGGATACTTTGCTTATTAGCCTTTTATATATATAGATTACCTCTCAAAGACCCCACCTTTGAATACCATTACACTGAGGACTGGGGCTTCAACATATGGATTTTGTGGTGACACAAACATTCAGTCTGTGGCAGATTGCAACTTGCCCAAGCATACATAACATAATAGAGAGACAGCTGGACTTGATTCCAGGTTAGTAAGACTTCATGTTAGTAAGGCTTATTTCCCTAGGAGTAAAAGGTGAGGTCAGTGACCTTCGAGATCCCTCACACTTTCAAATTTCATAATAAGTGTGATTATGCCGAGTCCTTGAATCCTGTTTAGTCAGCTAATCTCTCTAAATATTATACATATCTTTCTAACATTTTAGCAGGCTGTGGTCTTGACATCTGTTCTGTAACAAACTTAACACATTGTGTACCCTCAACAAATAGTAAAGAGCAGGCCTGACAGCTGGTGCCCCTGGTCTTCACAGAAGAATGAAGACTCATCTCCGAGGGTCACTTCTCTCATTCTCTGAGCGAGGCTCTCATTTAGACCTGCGATGTTGGGAGGAACTCTTCTCTTTCACACA
>PVJC01049659.1:0-12083 GCA_004026665.1 Murina feae
AGAGGAGAGGAGAGGAGAGGAGAGGAGAGGAGAGATAGGCTGTGTGTGTGTGTGTGTGTCCTATTGCTTCTGCTTCTCTGGGGAATCTCAACTAATGCAGGGTTTAGTGCTCAGTGTCCAGGCTGGAGGAGATAAGCATGAGCAGGTGTGCATTCCTGACAAGCCTGGGAACTCACTGGGTTATTTTCAGTTATATTTGTGATAAGTTTTCTAGTTTGTGGTTGGATTTGTCTCTTTCTCCCCAAAACTGATATGCTACAGAGATAAGGACTAACTGCAATCTGGTTATTTGGAAATTCTGCTTAGTGAAATTTTACTGGTAAAACACTGTCCAATATTGCAGATACCTTGGTTGGCTGTTTATAGGTATTTCCTGGAATAAAGAGACTTTGCCTATAATTGAGGAGCTCCTTCACTGAAAATACTCAGAACGTCCTTGCTTCAGATGTGGAGGGTGGGGTGGGGAGGAGGAAGATTTTTAGTGATGAATATTGGGATCCAAAAAGAGTTCTGCTTATCCATGGACTCACCCTGCCTTGAATGGCAGTGAACAGCGAGATTCACGAGACTCAACTAGCCCAGCAACCCTCTAATCCATCCCTAGCTCAGGGCCAGGGAGTAAGCTGGCCGTCAGATACAGTGGCGGCCAACATTAGAGCCCATTTCTGACACACTTCCAGTTGTAGGTCCATGTGTCTTTTACACCACTGGTATGTTGTTACACTGATTGAGAGGACAGAAGAGTGTGTGTGTGTGAGAGAGAGGGAACACACACACAGACACAGAGTTGATGCTGATTAAAGGTTTATGAGAAGCAAGAAAATCTGATAGGATTTGGGCAGAATCCGACCAGTTTTAAGTTTTCCATTTCTAAGCCTTAGTTAAGTCCTCACAAGCCATTATTTTTGTCCTGGATGTAGAAGGGAGACTAAGTTGAGGAATGTAAATGGCAAGCCCAGAGTTTTTGAGACGATTATCAGATTTGTGCAAGATTTACTTCGCTCTTTAAAAAAGGTCACACACATACCAGCACACATACACGGCAGGGCTGGCTTTCTGTAGCACAACACAACTTTCAATTGAGAGTCTGAGCCGGAGGACTGGAAGAACTGAGTGCTCAAAGAAGTTCCAGGAGCCCCAGACCTCCCGAGGCAACCTGCCCACAGGAAGCTGAGTAGGTTCATCCCTCCAAAGAAAGTCCTTTCAGTTCACCTTAAGCTTTAGAGGTTCAGTCGTTCAGAGATCCCTGAAAGGCAAACCCCAGTGCGGATGTGTTTCTGAGGACTGGACATAGGCCTGCAACCAGGTGATAATAGTGGCTGCTAGATTTAGCCTTAGTGTGAGCCAACCACCAAATGCTCTCCTGTCATTCAGCCCCTCCAGCTATAGCCCTGAGTTATCAATTCCCTCTCCCAGAAAAGTCATGGACAAGTTGACTTGCCGTTATTCAGCACAATCCACTCCACTAGGGCACTGGCTCCATGTCACCAAAACAGAGCTTGTCATCAAAGCTTTGGTGTTGTAATACACAAGGGTTCTTTTTCTGTCTTAACCTCCCTCCTAGAAGCATTATGCCCTGTAGGCATAATATAACCTAATCTAGGACCTGATTTGGAACTCATATCTCCCGATTTAAAGCATAATCAGGTCCTAATCTAGCACAGACACTTACTATCTGAATTATGTCCAAATTTCTGTCTTACCTTCCTTCCCTGGAAGCACTGGAATTGTGGTCTCTGGCTTCCATAGTAACTCCTCTAGCGTCTCCTCCTCCTTGCCAGCCACTCCTGCTCACTCCTTCCCCTCCCGTCAACCTTGTGGTTAAGTATTGGCATAGCCCAGGGCTCAGACCTGGACCTCAGTCTTTTCTTCCTCTACTAGAGGCCCAGTGCATGAATTCATGCATGGATGAATTGGGGTGGATTGGGGTTGGGCCTGTTGGGAGGAGGAGATGACGGAAGGTTAGCCAGCTGGCTCGCCCTTGATTGGGGTCAATCAGGGCAAGACCAGCTGGGGGGAGAGGCTTCAGGTGATTGGATGGCGGGTCCCACCCTCAAATGAAATGGGGGACCCGATTGGGGGTCAGTGGCTGGGGGAGGGTCCATAGGTGTTTGACCCACCAGCCCTTCCCCTGATCAAGGTAGGGGGGCCAATGTGGGGGTGGGGTGATCTGGGGTGGGACTGGCCAGGGGGAGGGGCTTCTGGAGGTTGGCCACCAAGTCCCACCCCTTATTGGGGTACGGGGGACAATCAGGGGTGTGGCTAGCCCCACTCCCTGATCAAGAGGTTTGCTGGCTGCAATGGACATCATAGCGACCAGTCGTTCTGGTCGTTATGGAGTTCTGGTCACTGGCTTTTTATATATATATAGATTATTCTCTGGAGGTAAAACTATATAGTCCCATGGTTTCCATTCCACTCATTTACTGATGCATTCATTTGTTTTCCCTTCTAACTTCTCCCCTGAGCTCCATCCAATCTCATGTATCCAGATAAAAAATGGTGGCAGAGTAGGTGGATGCTGCATGGACATGCTCCCAGGAACAAGCTGGAATTGCAATCTCATTTATCCAGCTACCTGGCTGACCTCCCCATTTGGTTACATTACAAGCCTGCATGACTTGCCTGGGACACACAGGTAGCAAATCGCCAAAGCAGGACATCAACTTGAGTACTGATCTTGGGACCTGCATTCTTAACCAGAATTGAACAACGTGAGATTTAGCCCAAGAACAAATGAATCTACTGAATGATATCATATGCAAAGACAAACCCATATCCACCAATAGATTTGACAAATAGTTGTTAAGCACCAACCACAATCCAAGCATCCTGTTAGGAGCTGGAGCTACAGCTGTGAATAAAATAAATGCAGCCTTATCCCCATGGCATTATAGTCTCCCAGAGGAGATGGACAATTAAAAGCAATTACAAGAAAGTGTTAAAGTGTTTTCAGGGAAGCTTCCTCTTGCCAGAACATCAAGTACAAGGCAGACGGGGATGAGAGATGAGGCTGGGAAGAAAATGAAGTCAGGTAGCAGAGGGCCTTCTAAGCCTCACTAAGGAATCTGAACTTCATCCCAAAGGCAATAAATGTATCAGTAGCAAATGTGAGAAATCCCAGTCCCACTGGCTTAAGCAAAAAGAGATTAGCACCTACAATTGAAACAAGAGGTTGAGCTAACATTATGAAGAACCAGAATCAGGGGCTCAGACAAGCCATGAGGACCTGGCTTTGCCATCTCTCAGCTCAGCTCTGCTCTCCTCCAGGAGTTGGCTTCTGCCTTGGGCTCCACATGGAGGCCCCAGCTGCTCCAGCATCATGTCCTCCCAGGTTCAGAACCAGCAAATCCTTTTACAGGTGATTCAAGCTAAAGCCCTGGGACCTGGCTTGACCTGAGGGACCCATTCCTGGACAACCACTGGCCAGGGCAGTGAAGTGAGATGACCATTTATGTTGCATTCACTGACCTCCCTCCCCCTAGATGTGGGCTGAGATGGAGATGGGGGCATGCTCCCTAAAGGAAAATCAGAGGCTTTTTACCATTAGAATAAAAAAATGGATGGATACTGAGTGGCAAAAACAAAAACAGAAATCCATTACAAAAAGGTTTTTGGCAATGAATGACTTCATTATTGGATTTATAATTAAAGACAAACCATGAAACAACCCTGCACTGGTGTGGTAATGTGGAAAATGGATAGATGGGGCAGCACTGCCAGCAGGAAGGACAATGAACCAAATGAGAAATGATGGCTGCCAGGGGAGGGGGAGGACAGCATGATGGAGAGAAGTGACACTTAGAGGTAGATGAACAGAGTGCAGATATACTAGTAGATGTGTAAGCTTACAGGAGCAGTGCCATTTGAGGGGAGGAGATGAGTTCTCCTTGGATAATGAGGAATTTAAGAGGCTCAAGGAATATGTTTGTGAAGAGATATAGAAATTTGTTGTATAAATGCTCAGTAGAGTGACATAAGCTGAAAATAGAGGTTTGGGGGTCACCAAGACATAAAAGACTACTAAAGGCACAGATGTGCATGGAATCTTCCAGGTAGAGAATGTAGAGGACAAAAGAAGGGCTGACTCAGAACTATGGTGAGGACCAACATTGAAGGAGTGAGCGGAGGAAGAGGGGCCAGTGTGGAGGAGAAGCCTGAGCAATAGAAAACCAAAAGAAAAGGAAGTCATGCAAGTCAAGGGAAGGGAGAGTTGCCCGAAAAGGTTAGGTCAGCAGGACCAGATGCTACCAGGAGATCAGACAAGATGCCCCCAACTAGAGTGTTTATTCCCTCACTCAGAGGGCTTCCCTATCTGTGGGATGCTCAAGCACTAGCCACACCAGCTTTCCAAGCAGGTGGCTATTTACTGAGCACAAATGTTGCACTGACTTTGGAATGTTCTCACATGTGCTCTTGTGGATTAATGAGCTCCTAATATCGTGATAATAATCATTTTCCATAAATATGCATAGTCAGCTTTAAAAGGTGTCACATGGGGTAATTATTAGCTGTCTGGGTGCTAATGGCTTAGAGAAAATATTTGCTTGCATGTGAATTGGAACCTGTGTTTGTTTTGTTAAATTCGCTGCCTTAACAATTACCAGTCTGGTTTAGAGACTTGGATGCCAGGAATCTGGGGCCTTATCCAGCTTCAGGACCTCACTCACGGGAGCTTATGAAATGTTTTGTTGGATTTGATTCAATGAAAGCATTTTGGCCCAGATGTTGGGGCTCAATGGTTGAGCATTGACCTATGAACCAGGAGGTCATGGTTCCATTCCCAGTTGGGGCACATGCCTGGGTTGTGGACTCCATTCTCAGCAGGTGGTGTGCAGGAAGCAGGGGGTCAATTATTCTCTCTCATCATTGATGTTTCTCTCTCTCTCTCCCACTCCCTTCCACTCTAGTTAGAGGCATGACTTTAAATAGCCTTGTATACACCACACACACACACACACACACACACACACACACACACACACACCCCTCCCAGTGGGATTTAAGAACTAAAGTACCTGACTTTCTCCCAGATGTCTGCTTCACCCAGGCCTGAAGTTCCCACCCTTAGAGAACTTCCTGAGGTTTCTGTTAAACCACTGGAGGTGCTATCAGAATACAGACAGATAGTGGGGCACACTGGCACACATTCATTTTGTAGTGAGTAAGGCCTTGACGGGTCAAGAAGTACAATGAGAGACTCAAGAGATCCAACTAGAACAGAACTGTCCAAGCCAAAGGTCCAGCTGGACAGGTGGGTCTTGAGGAGGTCCTGGATCAGGGGTCTTAGGCACTCAGAGAGAGGAGAGAGAGTGCACAAGCTCTGGCCTAGAAGTCAGAAGTCCTGGGTTCTACAGTTAATTTTATTATGGAACCTTTGACAAGTTGTTTAATCACTCTAGACCCAGTTTTCTCATCTGTAGAAGCAAAGCATTAGATTAGAATGACCTCAAAAGAATTTTTTTTCTGCTTTGATCTTCATTTCTCCATAAGAGTAAAGGGATTTGATCTGAATCTGGCCTGCAGTGTGGAACCACCAGGCATCCCTTCCCAAGGCAGCCCTGGTAGCTACCATAGCTCACTCCTCTCCCGCATATTTCCATGTGACCAGGTGAGCTCCCTGACCTGATCTTGACATTAAAGACTTAGAGTGATGAGAGTTGACTTCTTCTCCGGCATTCAACAGCATTGCTAACTTCTAGAAAATAGAGGAGCCCCAGGGAAATCTAATAACAGCCCTACTTAAGAGCACACGACAATTATTACCTCCAACTGTGAGGGAGGCTGAGTAATTAAAAAGGGTTCTTTATTTTGATTAAAAAGATTCCTTTTAGTGTTTCTGAATCTTTAGTGAAAGCCCAGAACTCTATTTTTAGGCACAAAACAAGACACATGGCCGGGGGCAAGGGTGTAATTTAAAACACGGAACGAGCATTTGTAACCTGAAAGATGAGCACGTGCCCCCAGTGGCCCCCAGATCGAGCTCATCCCCACCCAATGGCTTTCAGGAGGTGCAGCAGCATGGCAGCCCCAAGCCCGCTGCCTGGATTAATAGGAGGCCCAAATTAATTGGTTTCAATCACTATAAATTTCCTTCCCAATAAAATTTTAAGAATTTCCAATCATGCTGATTTATATGTGTAATTAGAAATCCATTCACAGATGTCACACTGCTAGGTGGTGGGTAGTATAAGACCCGGCTTAACTCCAGCAAGAGGCCTGAGCAATGAAAAATGACAAAGGGGAACTTGGCAGGAAGCTGGGACAGGGCATGTGCACCCTTAGAAACCACGCCCACAGTCACATGGGGCTACTGACCACCAAGGACAGATTTGCCTTCTCTGAATCCCACCCCTTCCCTTCCCAGACACCCCTAGCCTACATAGGAGCAGACCATAGGAGCAGGGCTTTTTGCTGGGATAGCCTTACTGAGATTACAATGCTGGGTAAGCCACACTGCAGCATCAGGCCTCCCTCTGTCCAGAGCAGCAATGAGCACAGTAACGGTGGGAGGATAGAGTCACAGGAAGAGAGAAGTCAGCCTGCCAACTCCCCACTTCCAGCAGGCAGATTACTGCCTTGCAACGTGTCCACATTTCAGATGATCCAAATGCAAGCTTGTCTACAGAAGAGGCCAACATGCTGCCTGAACTTTCTTTCCTCTCTGCTTCTACACGCCCCCTGCAAATGGCCCAGTGCCCCAGAAGAGAAAGGACAGCCAGGGCTGCATTTCAGATCAGCAACTGAAGGAGTCAGCCTTTCTCTGCATCGACAAGAAAGAGAGGTATGCCAAGAGTTTTATGCCAGGACTTGAACAACATCAAGACTGAGCAGGTGGGGAGAAGAAGAGAAAGATTGATGGAGGGTCAGAGGATTGGCAGGCAGCGCAGAGTGTGTGGACCCAGATCTCTGGAACCTGCAGAAAGACGCAAGCAGAGTCAGGGGCCAGTGAAAAGAATTATTTCCAACAGGTCAGCAGCAAGGATGAGAAAGCTCTCTCATCTGTAGAAGCCACCCTCCAAAATTAACAAATGGAGGGTTGCTATTCTATGGACTCAGCTGGGATCTCAGGAATAGCTTTCCCTATTAGGTGACAGCACAATGACGAAAAGGAAGAGGCCATTGGTGTCACTGAGGGGGGTCTCAAGCCTCACCTGCTGCCATGGCCTAACCCTGTCTGCTACCCATAAAGACCGCCCAGCCTCTCTGTAGGCCACAGAAGCAACTAACTACCTGGTCATCAGAGCACCAGCTCTGTAATACTCCCCACCCCCACACCACTCCAAACAAACACAGGCACACTCAGAATTATTTCCAATAGCGCCCCGTCCTCCCAAGTGATTGGCTGGTTTGCCTGCTCAGCTCACCTCCCCATGAAGAGAGGAGAAGATCATCTTTGCTTCAGCCTGATCCTTTAATGCGCTTGAAAGCTGCTGCTCTTTCTAAAGCAGACCCCAGGCCCCAAACAGGGACCAGGTGGAAAGGTCTTAATGGGGAGATTAGTGTCTGCTTGGGCAGTACCAGAGTGGGGTCCTAATAGGAGATTTTAGAGGTTGGACAATTTTTAAGGGCTTAAATGTTTGATAATGCAGGCTCAGTTGCGTTTATGCATGTTGGGGCCTCAGCAGCAATGTACCATCCAGGACATAATGGATGATGCAAGATTTGATTTTAGTAGTTTAAAAATACCCAAGAAGTCTGCAGGCTAATGGCCATTGGGCAGACTCATTAATATATCAATAATCATTCGGCATTCTGAAATCCTTTTAATGCTCTAGAACAGCAAGGAATGGGGCTAAAGGAGGGGAAGAAGGTCACGGGGGAACTTGTGGGGTCAGTTAAACAAGTGAAGACAATGAATGACCTGGGTATGTTCTCTGCACCTCCCATAGCCTGGTTTAAACAGTGTGTCTGGTGGGGTCTCATTATAACTGGGGATCAGAGGTTTCAGAAAAAGCTTTAAAAAGCCTCACGGAGCCCCTCACAGACCAGTAGTTGAAATAGATTTTAGCCAACCCATTCTCCATAACCTCATGGCTTACACATTCTCTCGTCCTCGCTTTGGCTCATGACCTTACCTGGTGGAGTAATGGCCTCCAAACAGCTAACTTCCTGTCCATCCTTTATGTGCCCACTCTTGCCCACACCTTCCCCTCTCCTGGGGCCACAGGGCCTTCATATGAGCTCGGAACCACTGGTCCCATCTCAGAGGCATCTCCCCCACTGAAATGTGAATCCTGGTGAGACGCAGAACCTGCCTCATGGGAGGCACTCTGTCGGCCTTGAGATAGTGACCCTCCATCTCTCTGCTGTTGCTTTGGCCACTGAAACCCTTTGAGTGTTGGGCAAAGCTCTGACAATTGCACAGGTGCACAGAAGCCCACAGACAGACAATAGTGCCCACAGACATACCCATTCTTGGTTCCTTCCCAGATCCCAGGGGCAAGCGCTGAGAGGAGAAAGAAGACTTTGTAGCCGGGGGGTTAACTGTAAAGTTCTGCCATTTGAACAGGAGATAGCAGCAGTTTCCTGCAGTTAATGAGCCACACACCTCAGCGACAATGCATGTGTTCAGTTTCTGATTTGGTCCTTGAGGGGTCCAAGGACTGGCCTAGAAGGAAGGAGCTTTGAATTCTCCTAGATGGAGGGCTCAATTGTCAAAGACGCTCTTAAATTCCTTTTGGAGCTTCCTGGGGCACTAAGGGGTAGAACCACCAAGGTCTAGGCCATGGCCAGAGGGAACTGTCCTCCACCTTCTGTATCCCACTCATTGCCACCCAGAGTAGCAGCCTGGCTGGGATGTGGCTCTCAGAGGACCTGCATGGGACATGGAGGAGAGGAGAGGGGCACACTGAGAGCAGGAAGTGCTCTGGGAAGATTCCTGGCCCACACACAGCAGCCTCTGAACATTAGTGAGCCATGTCAGTTTAGCCACCATGTCTACTGGGTCATCACTGTGCTGGAAAGGTAACCTCCAAGACACCTGCACATACAGTTCATGGCCCTTCAGACCCCTCGTTATGGTATTTTCACTCTACAACAACCTCGGTAGGGAAACTAAGGCACCAACCAAGGACAGAAAGCAATCAAAAAGTTAACATGAAGTCAACAATATCTTCTAGAGCAGTGCTTCTCAACCTTCTGGCCCTTTAATTACAGTTCCTCATGTTGTGACCCCCCCCAACCATAAAATTATTTTTGTTGCTACTTCATCACTGTAATGTTGCTACTGTTATAAATCGTGATGTAAATATCTGATATGCAGGATGGTCTTAGGCGACCCCTATGAAAGGGTCATTGGACCACCAAAGGGGTCGCGACCCACAGGTCGAGAACCACTGCTCTAGGGGAAAATGGTGAGTTGCCTGGAATGCATGGTTTTTCCCTCTTATAAGCTTTGTGCAAGCTTAAAACCTGGCCAAAACTATCTCCTGCAGGGAACAGTCAGCCCTAGTGAGCTGTACTCAGCCATCACTACTCATCCACTCATCCGTCCATCTATCTATCCATATATCCATTCAGTCCTTTCTGGGCACTTCTTGTGTCCTCTCCACCCCTGTCCTTACTTCATATTCATGAACACTAGTGCATCTGCTGTCCATCTAAGGTTTGCTCCCATGGTTTCTGAGGTTGCTCTGGCCCCTCTTAGATTATAAACTTCCTGGCAGGTGATCCCATCTCCAGGCACTTATTGTATCTACTTTCATTTGATAAGCCTTGAGCACCTACTATCTTACAAAGGCAAAGAAGACAAAAGGCCTTCCTTAAGGAATGCACAGTGTGCTTGCGTGATGGCAACATGAGTTCCATGAGGGGACTGCACGGCCAGGGGAACTTTGGGGAGGGAATCCACTGAGACAGGGGGTCTTGGTGGGGATTTCTGGAGGAGAGACACCTGAGTTGATTCTTGAAGGATGGACTGTAATTCCCCGGGTGCAGGGGTGAGTGTAGGGAGAGTGGTAGAAGGTTTTCCACATTGGGGGCATTTGAGGTAAAGAGGCAGCTGGGGAGAGTCTGGCAGGTGCCTGACTCCAGCCCTCAGGGATCCTCCCTGCTGACCACACAGCACGTACCTGGTGAGACACCATCCTATTCCTGCTCTCAACAATTCTTGCAGGTGGGTGTTTTGAAGGATGGGCCCTGGGCTATTTCTACCACACAGGGCACAGTGCAGAGAAGATACCCACACAACCTGAGCACCTGCCTGCTCAGCCAGAGAGGTCTGGAAAGATAGATGCAGAGAATTAGGAGAAGCAATGGGCAAGGGGCCAGTCAGGGCCCTCCCTTGGGTCCCCCTGCTAAATCTGACCCACCTCTCCCTCTGTCCTCATTGATTTTGTAATCAACAGTATCCCTGGCTCCTTCTCATCTCACCACGTAAGCCGGGACGAGGGGGTCTAGGTGACTGCTCTGTCAGGCATTAGGTACAGGCATTAGCCAGCCTTGTGGCTCCATGGGGAATGCTAATGCACCTGATCTTTCTGGAAGCCAGTTCACTCTGGCCCTCCCCTACCACCTCCCTAACTCCACCCCCACACCAGGGCCTGCTGCCCTCTGCCAGGGAGTGAATTTCCTAAAATGACAGACCATTCCTTCTCTTCCACTCCCCACCTTGCAAAGGCTAGACCCATGTCATGCAGCTGCCCAACCTTACCCAGGGGTGGGTTGGAATCAGCAGTGGGCTGGTAACATTTAACTGGCTCTTTGGCAGGAATAGTGTTTGCCAATTCCATGGTGTAAATACTCCCACTGTGGCTGATTTCACATTTCCGGTAGACTAATCACAGAATTGGGAAGAGATGCCTTCCTTAAGAGCCAGCTCCAGCACACCTTAACAAACAGTGTTGTAGTAAACCACTAGTCCGCACAGCTGAGCCCAGTTCTCTCCAGTAGAGTCACTCCTGCTTGTGAAGGCAGAGTCCCTTCATAAGCCAGGATGAGGTGTCAGGGGTGTGATCTTATGAATCAATCTGAGCTGGGGTGAACTCTCAGCTCTGCCAGTTAACAAGGTAGATGGACTTGGGAAAATTGCTTAACCATATCAGACCTCAGTTTCCTTATCAATAAATAAGATTAATAACACCCATCTCTGAGATATGTGAGGATTACATAAACTCATGTAAGTCACTTAGTACAGTGCCTGCATAGTAAGCTCTCGATAAATGTGTCCAGTAGTGGGGTGTGAGACCCAGTAACATGCTGCTCTTTGAAGGGTCTGCAAGCAAATGCTGCTGAAGGAGGCCCAACAGCTGGCATGGTCCCTGGCAAGTCGTCCCTATCTGCACCTCTTGAGAAATAGGCTAGGATTGGTTCTTTATCTTAAAAGATGTTATTCTTTGTCCAATTTGCAAACAAAGACAGATAAGCCCTGCATGTAGACTGAGTGTCCTATGGTTTGTGGTTTCAAAGGCACCAAGAGGACCTCCTGTCCCAAATCATGTCTTTCACACCTGCTCCATGACATCTGGAATCCCACCACTGCAGCTGCATCCTGACACTGCACTATTAGCAGACACTATTTCTCAGAGCATCAAGGAGAAAGCGTTCGATGAAAGGCCCGAGGTCACCTGGAGCCTGCTGCCAAAGGAGGCACTGGGTGTAGGGACAGTAAGCAGAGCAAGGTGAGATGGGGGATGACGGCTCTAGACCGACATGTCAATGTCCCAGTTTTGCTCATAGAAGCACCAGCATGGAGGAAAGGGAACAGCAGCAGCTCCTGGCACTTTGTTATGTGGGGCAGTAAAGGGCAGAGGACCCAAGGGCGGTGACCCATTCAACTGGGAGCCAGCCCAAGGTCAGCATGGGCTGTACAGGGATCCACATTGGCATGACCCACGGAGTCCAGAAAGGCTGAGAATTTGCTATGAATACAAAAGTGTAGTTTGAATTCCTTAAACCCATTCCATCATTTCTAAGATGCTTTTAGTGACATCTGTGGGGTAGCGGAGAGACAAGACCAGGGGAAGTGAGGACTAGGAGTAAAAGCATTGCCTAAGTAGTTTGGTTTGAAATAAAACTCTTACCCACACAACACATGGGGTCAGGGGATTGACAAAAAGAGGCCCCATAAGTTAGACAAAATA
>PVJC01049660.1:0-12082 GCA_004026665.1 Murina feae
CACGCAGACACCACCACCACCCCCCTCCCACCCCACCCCCCACCCCCAGCTAAGCTCTCCTCTCCAGATCTCCAAGAATAGGGGAGGGGCTTTGCAATGGGAATGAGAAGCACTTGTGATTAGAGAGGAGCCAGAGGCAAAACTACTAGAACAGGGCAACTGCGGTGTGAGTTGGGAATTCTGAAAGGAAAAAGAGGAGAGAAGTAGGGAATATAGGAAGTGCTGAAAAGTGCTGACTCAGTCAGACTGCTGGAACTTGAACGTGGGTTCGCTATCAACCTCTGTAACTTTGGATACGGTACCTGCCCTCGGTGGGCCTTGCTTTTGTCACCTGTAAAACGCAGTGCAGGGCATCATTGTACCTACCTCCGAGGTTGTGTGAAGAGTCAATGAGCGGGTTCATGGGAAGTGCTCCGCCCAGGTGCATTATTGCTCCATCGGGAGTGGGGGTGCCAGAGAGGAAGATGATGTGGGTGATGGTGGGTGGGGAGCAGTCTCCAAGGGCTCTGGTCCCAGGACAGTGCCCGCATTAGGAGAACCGTGGTTTGTTATTGGAGAGGCCGGTGGGTGGGACACGGGCAGGAAGGATATGCCCGTCATGCAGGGCTGGGAGGGCTGGGATGACTCATCGCTCACTTGTTTACACTTTATCTCACCTGCTTCCAGAAAGGCTTTGAGAAGCTTGTAATTAAAGCTCCAGGTGCCTCAGCTTGCTGAGACAGAAGTTACCGCGTCTCGGCTGGAGCCTGGCTTGGGCGAGGCTGGCACAGCTTGGCAAGGCGTGGGCCCACTCATCCCGAGGGATGGGGAAGGGCTGGCTTCCGTGGTGTGAGGAGTGGAGGATTGAGGAATGAGAGGCAGAGGGAGGAAGGTCAGACAGAGCCCTGACTGACTCTGAGTCCAGTGGGACAGAGGAACTGGAGGCTGGGAGTGTCTTTTTTGAATAAAGAAATGTGATAGGAGGAGCGGGTGAGGGTGGGGTGGGGGAGAGGGTCTCTGAGAAGGGGCTCTGAAGGTCTGGGAATCTGGCTGGGCCCGTTTCCGGTCTTTGGGCTTCCACCATCTTGTAGGAGATTCTTGTTGGCCAGCCCTGGGCCCTCCAGCTGCCCCAAGGATCAGGCCTCTCCACCAGGAGCTGCTTCTCACCTCTGGAGGGAGGATCTTTCCTCTCCAGGTTCAGGATCTGGTCGAGGTGCCTCTGGCCTCAGGCTAAAACACTTATTGGAGGAAACCCTTAGCTCCCTACCTGATCCCCACCTGCCTTGTCCCCACTCCCAGCCTGAGTCGGGTGTCACCCACCCCACCCCCATGCAGTTGGGACATCCTGGTGCGTTGGTCTGGCAGTGACAAAGAAAGCCCCACTCCTGGCAGCCCTTCTGTCTCAGGCCACCCAGGGCCTGAGTGTTGCCTCCCCTCCCCCACACCATTTCCTGCCTCTTACCTGGAACATCCCCTCGGTGCCCCAGCTCAGCTCAGCTCAGCTCAGGTTTCCGCAGGAGGCTCACTGACAGCGTCCCCTCATTACACCAAGTTTTGGCAAGTCCAGCTCCACTCTGACAGACTTTCTGTCACACTTCCCTCCAGCAACTTAAATCTCACTTTACTGGTAATGGAATACCTTCCATTTAGGGAGGTGGAGGGGGTCTCCCCCAGGCGAGATTAAACACCACACAGAGGCTGGAATTCAGGCTAAAAAGTAAGGCAGCAAGAGGGGGGGGTGGTTAGGAAGGGACAGTCAGAAGTCCCAGAGCCAGCATCTGCCCTTCGGGGCTGTGGGGCTGCCCAAGAGGAGGCAAGAAGGGCCTAAGCAGACAGCCATTGGTCACCATGTGAAAAAGACCTTATAGGTTGAGGTGCATCCACGTGGAAACAAATTCCCTGTTAGAAAGTTCCCATTCTGGGCTATGGGGCTGTTGTCTGGTACGTGGCCCTGGAGTGGATAAGGGAAGAGAAATAATGTTGCCTGGAGTGTAAGAACCAGATAGAGGAGGTGGTTTGGAGGATGAGCTCCTGATTGGTTAGTTTACGTGCCAAAGACACACTCCCTGCTCTGCTCTCTCTAAGAATTAGTTAACCTCAGTCATATGTGCCCCAGCTGCCAGAGTGTAAGAATGTGAGAAATTATAGTTAACTAGAGGCCCAGTGCACAAAATCCGTGCACAGGTAGGGTCCCTAGGCCTGACTGCTGATCGGGGCTGATCTGTAGGGTGACTGGCAGGGTGATCAGGCGGCCCCCGCTGGCACTCACCTTGGCTGGCCTGGCACTGCCCACTTGCCCCCCCCACACACACACACACTGGCACCTGCCTTGGCTGGCCTAGAGGCAGCTCCTGCATTGAGAGTCTGCTCCCTGGTGGTCAGTGTGTGTCATAGCAACCAGTCATTCTGCTGCTCAGTTGATTTGCATATTAGGCTTTTATTATATAGGATAGACTTAGCCCTCTCACACTGGATATGTATGACCTTGGAGGGATGGTAAATCCAGGCCTTCTCTCTGCAAAACCAGAGGGAAGGGCATGAAGCTGGAGCTGTGGGCACTCTTTCTGTGTCACAATTAATCCTTAAGGAACTGAGAACTTACCCTTTCACCCCAGCTCCTGAAACACAAATGCCCGCACCCCAGGGATTGTGGAATACAGTTCATAGAGCCATCTCCCTACAACTATAGTCAGGGAGGAATGTGGGCACTAACAGCCAGGTCATTGCGTCCTCTGGCATTATGATTCCAAAACCCCCAAAGGTAAGCCCCTAGTGCCCTGCATGAGGTGCAGCAGAAGCGTCTGGG
The DNA here is from genome assembly GCA_004026665.1 of Murina feae. Taxonomy (NCBI): domain Eukaryota; kingdom Metazoa; phylum Chordata; class Mammalia; order Chiroptera; family Vespertilionidae; genus Murina; species Murina feae. The sequence continues at coordinate 2,786 of PVJC01049660.1, forward strand.
ATGAAGGAGAGGCTCCCACAAGTGTCAGAAGTCATGCGGGACCTGTGGAGAGGAAGACAGAGACCATCTCAAAGGGAGACGTTCACATGAGCATTCAGCCTGCTGAAGATCGGATGACTATGATGGTGGTTTTCTGATTAATTAATTAAAGACACAATTTCAGAGCAGTTTTAGGTTCACAGGAAAGTTGAACAGAAGCCAGAGTTTCTGTCTACCTCCTCCCTCCCCACGGCTTTCCCATTATCAACATCCCCCACCGGAGCGGTCCATTTGTTACACTGACACATTATTCTCACCCAAAGATCATAGTTCAAATTAGGGTTCACTCTTGGTGTGAACTGCACTCCATGGGCTTTGACAAACGTATAATGTCATGCATCTGCCATTATAGTATCACATAAAATAGTTTCACTGCCCTAAAAATGTGGTCCACCTATTCATCTCTCCCCTCCCCACACCCCGGCCAACACTGATCCTTGTACTGTCTCCATAGTTTTGCCTTTTCCAGAATGTCATGTAGTTGGAATCAACTACATGATCTTTTTAGATGGGCTTCTTTCATTATAACATGCATTTAAGTTTCCACCATGTCTCTTTGTGGCTCATTCATTTTGGTGCAAAGGGTATTCCATTGTCTGTGTGTACCAGTATACACGTATCCATTCGCTGACTGGAGAACATCTTGGTTACTTCCATCCGGAAAATAAGAATAAAGCTGATGTGGACATGTTGTAGGTTTTTATATGGACATAAGATTTCAACTCATTTGGGAGCCAAGATTGAAACACGCTGAGCTCATCCTCTCCTGTCTAAGCGAATGGCTTGGAGGTGGTAGCAAAATTGAGGACCCAGATAGGTTAGTTCCCCCCCTGGGCTCACACAACCAGCCCAGGGAGAGATGCCCCACATGAACATGACTTTTGAGAAGTGCAATCCCTATCAAAGAAAATGCAAAAAAAGGAACAACCTATGTGAGATGAAGTAAAAGAAATCGACCAATGAAAACAAGAACTAAAACAGTCACAATAAAAATCCTCTAGGGATCGTGGAGAATATTATAAATTTTTGTTTGTTTTTTATTGTTTAAAGTATTACATTTGTCTTCTTTTTCCTGGATTGATGCCCCCCCCAGCCACTCCCACCCCCAAGGGCAAACCCCCACCGCCCCAGTGTCTGTGTCCATTGGTTATGCTAATATGCATGCATACAAGTCCTTTGGTTGATCTCTAACCCCCTCCCCCACCGAGAATATTATAAATTTGAAAGAGGAAATGAGAATATATAAAGAAGTTATCAAATGTGAAAAAAATCATAGCTCATCTTTACCTCATACCATATAAAAAACAAAATTTAGATGTGTTAAAATATTAAGGCAAATCAAAAAAATTTAGAAAAAAATATAGGAGACTAGTTTTTAGTATCTTTGGGCCCAGCCAGCATGGCTCAGTGGTTGAGCATCAACCTGTGAACCAGATCACATTTGACTGCTGGTCAGGGCACATGCTCAGGTAACGGGCTCCATCCCTGACAGATGCTTCTATCTCTCTATCCCTCTCCCTTCCTCTCTCTCTAAAATCAATACAAATATATTTTTAAAATATTTTTTCTTCAACTCAATTGGCTTTACAGCTAAGTTCTACCAAACCTGTTGTATTAAGCATGTCTTTTTATTCTGATTCTTTGCTATCTGGGGCCTTGCTAACCTTGAAGAGACTGATCTTGCTAACCTTGAAGAGACTGATCTCAGAGGGCAAGGCAATTCTTAGAGATAGTAAAGGATCTACCTACAAACACGCCTTTCATATGCACACTTATCAGTCCAGAGCCCACTACCTTGCCTACCAGCTCTTACACATCTGGCCATTCTCTCCTTGCCTTAATCACCTCAGGGCCAGGAACCAGGCAACTACAGACAGCCCTACACTAAGAGCCTATTGAAATTATTTCAACTAGCCAACGCCTTATTCGATAATTTCAGGATGGTGCAGTAAAATGTTAATTCAAATAAGTCACTTTAAATATTTGCTTCAGTATTTTGCTTCAAAAAAAATAAACTAGCCAATCCTAAACCTGCTTACCTTGCCTGGCCTTATCTCCTCCTAGCCATATGCCTTGGAGCTACTCAAACTCAGGTCCCTGAGGGCACATGTATGAGTGTTGTTTGCCACAGCAGAGAAAGGAGGCATCTTAGCATTCATCATGAGGAGAATGGGCTAGTAAAACATGATAGACACATTCTGTGGAATTATAAACAATAGGTTTGAGGTGTACGAAATAACATGGATAAATCTTAAAAGCAGTGAAAAAGGTAAGGAATGGAAAGATATAACATGCAGACATATCTAAAACACAATATATCTTTCAAAGATACATATCTACCCAAGGACATAGTCCAAATACAATCTAGTAAGTGTCTATTAGAAAACAGAGAAATACAAGCAGTAATGGAGATGAAGGAAGAAAAATCTCTATATATAAAAGCCTAAGCAACCATTATGACTTGTAGAACGAATGACCAGTCAGCCGAACAACCGGTCGACTAGTCACTATGATGTGCACTGAAGATGCTCAGTGCAGGTGTTGCCCCCTGGTGGTCAGTGCACTCCCACAGCCAACCTCCTGTAGTCCCTCCCCCAAAACTAGGCAAGATGGCCCCAATCGCTGTCCAGGCCGAGGGACCCCACAGTGCACAAATTTGTGCTCTGGACCTCTAGTAAGCATATAAAAGTAAACTAGAGAAGGCCTTGTGTGAAAGCATGATTGCATTGCATGGCCTAGGAATGTGGTTAACTGAATTCAGCCTCTGAGGTCTACCCCAGTCAAAACAGACCATACACACACACACACACACACACACATTAAAGCTTCATTTGTACCACACCTGTTACTGTTAGCCCTAAAAATAAAACCTGGAGCCTCAGAGGTGTTAAGCAGAAGGATATTCAGGGGATTCTGAGGCGCAGGTAATGCTTTTTTTCTTGACCTGCATGATGGGTTATTCATTTTATAACTAACTAGAGAACTAGCTGATTCATGCACTGGGAGAGGGGGGTCTCTCAGCATGGCCTGTGCCCTCTCACAGTCCGGGACCCCTCAGGGGATGTCTGCCTGCTGGCTTAGACCCGATCCCTAAGCTAGCAATCAGACATCCCTCTCGCAGTCCAGGGCTCTCGCAAGTCTGGGACCCTCACTCCTTGCCTGCAGCGGAGGTGAGAAAGGCTCCTGCCACTGCCACTGCACTCGCCAGCCATGAGACTGGCTTCTGGCTAAGCAGCACTCCCCCTGTGGGAGTGCATTGACCACCAGGGGGCAGCTCCTGCATTGAGCGTCTGCCCCCTGGTGGTCAGTGCACATTATAGCAACTGGTCGTTTTGCTCTTTGGTTGATTTACATGTTGGTGTTTTCTTATACTTCTTAAAGTATATAAACAGGTGGTATGGATTTTTCTTTATTGTTCTTTCTCAGTCACATGAACTCTTATGGAGCTCCTCTAGTGAAGCAGAGACAGGGGGCTTTGGGCATTGGTTGCTCATCTTGTCACCTCCCTCTTCTACCTCCTGCTCTCTGAGGAATTCTGAGGAACAGCTTCAAACCCTTCAATATGGTCCGACTCTAGTTTCACTGAGGAGAAACCTTTGGGAAGGCCTCTGTCACTTTCCAAAGGTGGCTAAACACCAGGTGACTGCCACGGGGCCTGTTGGAACCAAAGCCCAGGGATTAAGGCCTGGCCACTCTTGATTCTTGAAGGCTGCCCTCTATGCCAGGCACTGAGCTGGGCACCAGTGGCTGAGGTCTTATTCCTGCCCTCTGATGGGGACAGGCAGTAACCTAGAAGCCAACCCTTGAAGTCCATCCATGTCTGTGCTTCCTCCACCTGGAAATCTTCTGCTATCACTTTTCTGAACTTGTCAGGTCCTGTACTTGTCAGCCCTCAACCTCAGCCAGACTCCTCTGGGGAGAGAGTTAGAAATGGAGTGTGCCAACTTCCTGCCAGCCCTCACTTGACCCAGGTTTAGCTCTGGCCTGAAGCCATCTGTCAGGAGTTACCTGTACATCCATCTATTTGTTTAAAGCTCTTCCATGGGTGAGGGAAGGAAATGAATAAAGTGGCTTATGAACATACCTTTTTCCTAGGGTATGTTCAACCAGGCCAGAAAGCAAGGTGTTAGGTCTTTAAATCTCTATATCATAGATATGACTAGAGGTGATGCGACTTGCCCAAGGTCACCAGTAAAGTGAGGCTTGGACAACAGATGCCTCACTCCAGAGCATGTAGCCATCAAACCCTCTCAGAAGCCACGGGGCAGAGACCACGGCATTCTAAGCAAAGTGCATTTCTAACTCTGGAGAATGAATACTTTCTCACCCCCTCTGGACAGGGTCTGGGCCTGCCTGGGGTTGACAGGCACAGGGAAATGAAGCTCAGCTGGCCCAGATGGCCCTGAGCATCAGTGGCCAGTGCCTTGCCCCATTGGTGCTACTCTAGGGGATGAGCCCTGGTGAATGCCAGCTGCAAGTAAGAAAAAACAGGAAAGGTGAAAAGAACGTAATTGGAGGCTATTTTTGACATTGGGAGCTATTTTGAGATGGTGAGAATTTAGAGAAAACACTAGGACAAGGCTGCTAGGAGTCAATTGGGCTCTGGCACATAATAGATTTAGCAGGGGCGCCAGGTGTCTGGGCACTTCCTAACCGTTTTGTAAGGTGTAAATAAGCAGCCCTTGCTGGGAAGAATGGCTACATTGCAGCTGGAGGTTACAGGAGTCTGAACGCACAGTAACAGGGGATGAGCTCCCCCTTGTGGCACTTCATGGTAATGTCAGCCCTGAACTTGGGCCTAGGCATCCAAAGCTTTTTTGGCCATGCCCCCCTACGCATCTCTAAAATACTGATGTCCCCCCTGTGACATATAATTCTTATTATTCAAAAAGTTAACTCCTATTCATGTAGAGGAAGTCTAAAAGGCCATTAACTTGGTCTACACAAGCTTCCAAAGAACATGGCATCCATCAAAGAGAAAAATAAAAGAACGAGAGGACAGTTGAAGTACTGAGGAAGAAATCATTAAGAAATTGTTTAGCCCTAACCGGTTTGGCTCAGTGGATAGAGCGTCGGCCTGTGGATTGAAAGGTCCCAGGTTCGATTCCGGTCAAGAGCATGTACCTTGGTTGCGGGCACATCCCCAGTGGGGGGGTGTGCAGGAGGAAGCTGATCGATGATTCTCTCTCATCAATGTTTCTAACTCTCTATCCCTCTCCCTTCCTCTCTGTAAAAAATCAATAAAATATAGTTTAAAAAAAGAAATTGTTTAAATAACAATAATATGAAGTGATATGAAAAAACAGCAAATAAAGTTCCAAAACATATAATGGAGAACTGAAATGCATAAATATGTCACAATACATATTTATATGCTGTATACGAGGCCCCTAGATCCATAAGAAATGCAAAAAAATTCACTGTTCATAACTCATTCTCAAATTGACCCCCTTAAAAATCAAGTTGCACCCCTGTGGGGTGAGTTTCGCCTCTTCACCCCTCTCCTTCCCCCTCCCCCCGTTGGGAACCACTGGTCTAGAACTGATAAAGTGCTTATGTGTGTTTGGCCTTGCACTAGTCATTAACATCCATCGTTTCACCTTCACAACAGCTGGTGGGGAACTGTTTCTCTTCACCAGCACTTGTCCTCAGGTTCTGGCAGAAGCCTCGCTTCCTCCCAGAGAAGCCTGCTGCCCTTGCCCCTGGGTTCTATCCCTCTGCTTGGTACATCCAGAAAGCCTGGCTGTCTCCCTGATGCTTCTCACTCTTCACTACGATTAGTTTATCTAATTGTTTACCTTCACCAATGCACCTTATCTCCCTCAGGCAGCTTACTCTCCATTACATCCCTGGCAGAGAGAGGGACTGAATTAATTTTTGTCGAATGAGTTAGTGATGAATGAGAGAGTATTCCTGGCATGCATAGCTTAAACACAGGGTCAACGTCACAGCCTGGAGTTATTCAGTGCCTCAAGCTGGCACTCACTTTAGGGAGAATATCTCTAAAGACCATAACCTTGAAATCTCGAGCACTTCCCCTTGCAAAACCCCATATAGCTACATATTATATTTCTTTGTATTTGAACCATTCTTTCACTGATCAAATGTAGAGAGAAAAAAATCAAGGAAGGATTTTATGATTCACCCAACAGGTGTTGGAGCAGAGTCCCTGAGCGTTGGTCCTGGGTATGGTCGCTAAAGTGGAGGAAGAGGGTCCATCAGTGAACACCGTCCAGCAGGTGAGCCCCAAGAGGATATTTAAGCTGGCTTTCCAAAATTGGGGCCACGATCAGTGGGGTCAGGGATCACACCTTCCATCTCTCACTGTGTTACCTTTTGTGAAGTTTTAATAAGTGACTTGGCCTCTCCTGGATAGAGGTTTCTCCTCATTCATCATTCATATGTAATGGTGAAATGGCACCACACATGTGCCACAGAGACACCCTGCAATACCCTCAGAGCATTGGAAAGGCTTCTAACAGTGTATTTCTACAGACGAAGAAATGGAAACTCAAAAAGTCATACAATTTGCTCACGACCACACAGCTGGGAGTTGGTAAAGCTGGGATGGCAATCCAATGTGTGCTCTTAAAATTGTTTTGAATAAATAACACATTCACATCACACAATATTCAAACAGTTCAAATCAGTGACAAGTCCGCCTTCCTTCCCCCCCTCTCTCAGGCACTCCACTGCTTTCTCCAGAGAACCAGAGCTGTACTTTTTTTCGCAAGCTTTTGCATACAGCTTGAAACCTACTTATGCTTCTCACACATGTGCACATGTAGAAGGAAGCCTGGCACACGCCCTGTTCTGCATCTTGTTCTTCCCACCTAATAATATACAAAGTGTCCCCCCAAAATGCATACACTCTTTTAAAAATACATTTTTATTGCCCTGCCTGTTTGGCTCAGTGGCTAGAGCATCAGCCTGTGGACTGCAGGGTCCCAGGTTCGACTCCAGTCAAGGGCATGTGCCTTGGTTGTGGGTGCATCCTCAGTGGGGAGCATGCAGGAGGCAGCTGATCAATGTTTCACTCTCTATCCCTCTCCCTTCCTCTCTGTAAAAAAAAAAATCTACTAAAAATATTTTTTAAATACATTTTTATTGATTTCAGAGAAAAAGGGAGAGGGAGAGAGAGAAACATCAATGATAGGAGAGAATCACTAACTGGTTGCCTCCTGCATTCTCTCTACTGGGGACTGAGCCCAAAACCCCGTCATGTGCCCTGACTGGGAATTGAACCATGATCTCCTGGTTCATAAGTCGATGCTCAACCACTGAGCAACACCAGCCGGACTACACATTTTTCTGATAGCTCAATTGATGTTTCTTTCTTTTCAGATTTAACCTAATTGGAATTCATAATTATTCAAAGTGTGTATACATTTTTGGGACACCATATATATCTTAGGGAGGTTACCCCACATCAGTGTACCTAGAGTTGTCTCATTCTTTCCCTGGCTGCCCACTATTACACTGAAGCATATGCCATAATTTATTCACCCAGTCCTCTATGGATAGACATTTGAGTTCTTTCCAATTACAAATAATGTTCCAATGCATATGTTTGTAAACATGTCATTTCTCATACATGAATGTGTATCTGGACCAAAGCCTCTTAAGTATTATACTTGGTTTACTCATTTGCTTGTTTGGTCATTTGTTCATTCAGGCCCTAAGAACACAGAGATGAATTGAATCTGGTCCCTTCCCCGGAAGTGTTGGCAGGGGTGATGAACCAGCCAAGGAAGGAGTGTTGGCCATTCTCGGCTCTGAACCTGAAACTGACAACCGGTGTGAGGACTGACCTCCAAGCTCCTAGATGGGTGTTGGGAGTTAATGTAGCCCGCACACATCCTTATATTGCCCTGTACTCCTCCCAAGCCTTTCTGCTGTGGCAGTTTTCTCCCTATTTGTCAGTCTTCCTTTGAGTGGTGCTCTGGAAGACCCGTTGGAGACTCTAGAACAGGTGCGGCATGGAGAGCGCCCTCTTGTGGATGCAGTATGGAAAAAACCAGTATTGCTGACCTCTCAGGGTCTTCTAATGCAGAGCAGTGTAGTTCCAAGACTTCTCCTTTGCCTAAGGTGCTAAAGGCAGATGGGAAAGAGTTCTTACAAATCTTGCTGCCTCCTTCTAGACAGTGGAGATTCAAATTTAGGGGTATCCTGTGCCCTAAGCTGCTTTAGAGTATGAAATCAAGAAAAGAGTGTCAGAGAAATGAGAATCTGGAAACAAACAGGGTCATATGGGAAAGAGTGGAAGTCCAGATGGGAAGAGAAAGCAGTTAGTCCTGGTACTGGGAGCTTTTTAGGTGACAAGTGCGGTAGGCAGTCTTTGCAATGGTTCCACTGATCCCTGGTTCCTGTGGAATCTCCTCCCCTTGAGTGTGGGCTGTACCTACAGACTTGCTTCTAATAAGTAAAATGTAGAAAAAGTGAGGGGCTGTGAGTTCCATCTTGACTGTAGATTCCTTTTAGCTTGCTCTCATAGGCTCTTGCTTACTTGCTCTGATGATACCAGCTGCCAGGTTGTGCTTCCCTGCAGAGAGGTTTAGATGGCAAGGAACTGAGGAAAGCTACCAGCCAACAGCCAGTGAGAAACTGGGGTCCTCAGTCCAATAACCAACAAGGAACTGATTCCTGACAACAGCTATGTAAGTGAACTTGGAAGTAAATCCTTCCCCAGTCAAGTCTTCAGATGAGATTGCAGCCCTAGGTAACTCATTGATTGCAAAGTTTCTAGAGGAGCGCACACCAGAAGAAGGTTGAACAGATGCAAAATGGGCTAATTCAAAGTATCCACCATACCTTACAACTGATGGTGAAACTCCATCCTCTCTCACAGAAATCCCACTGACTCAACCTATCTAGCCCACCGCACCCCCACCTCCATCCTCCTTAACCCCAGCCTGTCTCAGGGAGGAAGGATCCTCTCTTCCATCCACCCTAAAGATGTCTTATCTGTTTGATCAAGCGCAGCCTTATTCTCTAGGTAGAACCATGATTCAGTAATGATGATGCCTACCCCGAAAGGTCAAAGTCAGGCTGCTAATCTTGGGGTCATTATTATCTATGTCCTCAACTACTCTTATCAAAATGTATGCCTTATTCCTCAGGACCTATTTGGGAGGAACCCAAAAGGGCCCCAAGGGGAAGAGGATCTTGGTTAATTTTCACTCAGAGTATCCCTTTTGATGCCAACAAGCATTGGAGAATCTTATCTTTGGTCCTCTCCAAGTCTTGTCTCCTAGTATC
>PVJC01049661.1:0-12080 GCA_004026665.1 Murina feae
GGCATATAAAAATGCCATAGATTTCTTGGTGTTAATTTTGTATCCTGCTACATTGCCATATTCATTTATTAGGTCTAATAATTTTTGGATGGAGTCTTTAGGGTTTCCTAAGTACAGTATCATGTCATCTGTGAATAATGACAATTTTACTTCTTCTTTTCCAATTTGGATGCCTTTTATTTCTTCTTCTTGCCTGATCACATTGGCTAGCACTTCCAGTACTATGTTGAACAGGAGTGGTGAAAGTGGGCATCCCTGTCTTGTCCCTGTTTTTAAGGAGATTGGTTTTAGTTTTTGTCCATTGAGTATGATGTTGGCTATGGGTTTGTCATATAAGGCTTTTATTATGTTGAGGTATGATCCTTCTATTCCCACTTTGCTGAGAGTTTTTATCAAGAAAGGGTGTTGGATTTTGTCAAATGCCTTTTCTGCATCAATCGATATGATTATGTGATTTTTGTCTCTCAATTTGTTTATGTGATGTATCACGTTTATTGATTTGCGGATATTGTACCAGCTTTGCATTCCTGGAATAAATCCCACTTGGTCATGGTGTATGATCTTTCCAATGTGATGCTGGATCCGGTTTGCTAGAATTTTGTTGAGGATTTTAGCATCTATGTTCATCAGGGATATTGGCCTGTAATTCTCTTTCTTTGTGGTTTCTTTGTCTGGTTTTGGTATTAGGGTAATGCTGGCTTCATAGAAAGAGCTGGGAAGTGTGCCTTTGTCTTGAATATTTTGGCATAGTCTGAGAAGGATTGGCTTCAGTTCTTCTTTAAAAGTTTGATAAAACTCCCCTGTGTAGCCATCTGGTCCAGGGCTTTTGTTTACTGGGAGCATTTGGATGACTGTTTCAATTTCATCAGTAGTTATGAGCCTATTCAGGTTTTTTTATTCTTCCTGGTTGAGTTTTGGAAGCTAGTATTTTTCTAGGAATTTGTCCATTTCCTCGAGGTTGTCCAGTTTGTTGGAGTAGAGCTGTTCGTAGTAATTTTTGACAATCCTTTGTATATCGGTAGGGTCAGTTGTTATTTCACCTCTTTCATTTCTGATTTTGTTTATTTGGGTCCTCTCTCTTTGTTTCTTGGTGAGTCTGGCGAGGGATTTGTCAATCTGGTTAATTCTTTCGAAGAACCAGCTCTTGGTTTCGTTGATCTTTTGTATTGTTTTTTTTTTTTTTTTTTTTTTTTTTTTTTTTTTTTTTTTTTTTTTTTTTTTTTTTTTTTTTTGGTCTCTATATCATTTATTTATGCTCTGATCTTTATTATTTCCTTCCTTCTGAATACTGTGGGTTTTTCTTGCTGCTCTCTTTCTAACTCTTTGAGTTGTAGGTTTAGGTCATTTATTACCAGTTTCTCTTGTTTTTTGATGTGAGCCTGTAGAGCTATGAACTTCCCTCTCAGGGCTACTTTCATTGTGTCCCATAGATTTTGGATTGTTGTGTTTTCATTGTCATTTATTTCCAGGAAGTTTTTTTATTTCTTCTTTGATCTCTCTAGTAACCCATTCATTGTTTAATAACATGCTATTTAGCCTCCAAGTGTTTGATATTTTTTCAATATTTTTATTGTAGTTGATTTCTAGTTTTATGCCATTATGGTCTGAGAAGATGCTTGTTATGGTTTCTATTCTCTTGAATTTGAAGAGACTTTGCCTGTGTCCTAATATATGGTCTATCTTTGAAAATGTCCCATGAGCACTAGAGAAGAATGTATATTCTGTAGCTTTGGGGTGAAATATTCTGAAGATGTCAACTAAGTCCATCTGATCTAGTGAGTCATTTAGGATTGATGTTTCTTTGATGATTTTTTGTTTAGAGGATTTATCCAGTGGTGTCAGTGGGGTATTGAAGTCCCCTACTATGACTGTATTGCTATCAATCTCTCCCTTGATGTCTTCTTTCTTTTTTCATGTGTTTATTTTCTATTTCATTTTTGCATTATTTTTTCATCATTCTAATTTATTACTTTTAATCTATTTTAATCAATTTTTAATTTATGATTATTACTTTTTTTCTTCTCTTTCTCTTTCTTCTTATCTACTTATCCTGTTTCTACTTCTTGTATACTGAACTGAGGTCCTTCCCATATTCATCCAATTCTTTTTTTTTTTTGAAATTTGTAAAAGTTTATTTGGGAAATATTGATTAGCTACAAAGTATAAAGTATATACAATATAAAGAATAAGATTCAAGGAACATCTTGTACCCATCACTCAGTTTATAAAAAAGAATAATACCTTTAGAGTGGCCCTTCCTGATTCCCCAGATAATCGCTGAATTTAGATTTTATTAGTTTCTTGCCTGTCTTTTTTTAAATTACTCTTTCTCATTCAGATTATTACAGTTCCATTTTCTTCCCCCTATAGCTCCCCTCCACCGGGTTCCCACCTAACCCTGTGCCCTTACTCCTCACTGTCCTCATCCATAGTTATACAATTTTTGTCCAATCTCTTTCTGCAACCCCCATACCTCCTTCCCCCTGAGAATTGTCAATCCACTCCCTTTCTATGCCCCTGATTCTATTATATTCACCAGTTTATTCTGTTCATCTGATTTTTTTATTCACTTGATTTTTAGATTCACTTATTGATAGATATGTATTTGTTGTCACTTTGTTGTTCATAATGACGGCTTCACAGGGGAGTTTTACTAAACATTCAAGGAAGAACTAAAACCTATCTTCCTCAGACTATTCCAAAAAATTCAAGATTAAGTAACACTTCCCAGCTCGTTCTATGAAGCCAGCATCACCCTAATACCAACACCAAATAAAGACAACACAATTAAAGAGAATTATAGGCCAATATCCCTCATGAACATAGATTCCAAAATATTCCACAAAATTCTAGCAAATCAGATCCAGCAATACATCAGAAAGATAATACACCATGACCAAGTAGGATTTATCCTGGGGATGCAAGGATGGTACAATATCTGCACATCAATAAACGTGATATATCGCAATAACAAATTGAGAGATAAAAAGCACATAGTTATATCAATTGATGCAGAAAAGGCATTTGACAAAATCCAACTCCCTTTCTAGATGAAAATTCTCAGCAAGGTAGGAATAGAAGGATCATACCTCAAAATAATAAAAATCATAATGACAAACCCACAGCCAACATCACATTCAATGGTCATAAACTAAAACCATTTCCCCTAAGAACAGGAACAAGACAGGGATGACCCCTCTCACCACTCCTGTTCAACATAATACTGGAAGTACTAGCCATTGCAATCAGACAAGAAGAAGAAGTAAAAGGCATCCAAATTTGAAAAGAATAAGTAAAACTATACTTATTTGCAGATGACATAATACTGGACATAGAAAACCCTAAAAACTCCATCAAAAAATTGTAAGACTTAATAAATGAATTTGGCAATGTAGCAGGATACAAAATTAATGCCAAGAAATCTATGGCATTTCTATACATCAATAGTGAACTTACAGAAATAGAGACTAAAAAAGCAATCCCATTTACCATCACACCAAAAAAAAATAAGATACCTAGGAATAAACCTAACTAAAGAGGTAAAAGACTTATATGCAAAAACTGCAGGACACTGAAAAAAAGAGAAAGAGGAAGACATAAATAGATGGAAGAACATACCTTGTTCATGGATTGGTAGACTCAACATCATCAATCTATAGATTCAATGCAATCTCCATTAAAATACCAATGGCATATTTCACAGATCTAGAATGAATGTTCCAAAAATTCATCTGGAATAAAAAAAATACCTCAAATAACTGCAGCAATCCTGAGAAAGAAGAACAAAGTACAGCTTGATATCCGTATTACAAAGCCACTGTTCTTAAAACAGCTTGATACTGGTACCAGAACAGACATGTAAATCAATGGAATAGAATAGAGAACCCAGAAATTGACCTGAGCCACTATGCTCAATTAATAGTGGACAAAGGAGGCAAAAGCATACAATGGAGTCAAGACAATCTCTTCAAAAAGTGGTGTTGGGAAAATTGGACAGATACATGCGAAAAGATGAAACTAGACCTCCAACTCACACCATACACAATAATAAACACAAAATGGATAAAGGAGTTAAATGTAAGATTGGAAACCATAAAAATACTAGAGGAATCTATAGGCAGCAAAATCCCAAACATGTGCCGAAGGAATTTCTTCACTGATATTGTGCCTAGGGCAATGGAAACTAAAGAGAAAACAAAGAAATTGGACTACATCAAAATAAAAACTTTTACACAGCAAAGGAAACCATTAACAAAACAAGAAAGCCCACTGCATGGGAGAACATATTTGCCAATGATATCACTATTAAGGGGTTAATCTCCAACATTTACAGGGAACTCATACAATTTTACAAAAGGAAGATAAACAATCCAATCAAAAAATGGGCAATGGATCTAAATAGAAACTTTTCAAAAGAGGACATACAGAGAGCCAAAAGACATATGAAAACATGCTGAAAGTCACTAATTATACAAGAGATGCAAATCAAAAGAACAATGCGGTATCATCTCACACCTGTCAGAATGGCTATCATCAACAAATCAACAACAACAAATGTTGGAGAGGATGCAGAGAAAAAGGAACCCTCATGCACTGCTGGTGGGAATGCAGACTGATGCAGCCTCTGTGGAGAATGATATGGAGTTTCCTCAAAAAACTAAAAATAGAACTCCCATTTGACCAGTGATCCCACTTCTAGGAATATATCCCAAGAAACCAGAAACACCAATCAGAAAAGATATATGCACCCTTATGTTCATAGCAGCCCAATTCACCATACCTAAGATTTTGAAACAGCCTAAGTGCCCATCAGAAGATGAGTGGATTAAAAAACTGTGGTATATCTACACAATGGAATACTATGCTGTGGTAAAAAAGAAGGAATTCTTGCCATTTGCAACAGCATGGATGGAACTGGAGATCATTATGCTAAGTAAAATATGCCAGTCAGAGAAAGATAAATATCACATGCTCTCACTCCTTTGTGGAATATAGATAACAACAGACTGATTAATAAGGAAAGATGCAGAAACAGAGAAACAGTGATCAAACTGTCAATCTGCAGAGGGAAAGTAGGGGAGTGTGGGGGTAAGTGGAAGAGATCAACCAAAGGACTTGTATGCATACATATAAGCCAAACCAATGGACACAGACAACAGGGGGATGAGAGCATGAGCGGGCGGGGAGTTAATGTGGGGGATGAGGACACATTTGTAATACCTTAACCCATAAAGAAATTAAAGAGAAAAATAAATAAATAAAGTTAAATTAAAATGTGCACAGCAAAAGAAATCATCAACAAAACAACAAAAAAGCCCACTGCATGGGAGAACATATTTTCCAATGTTATCACCAATAAGGGTTTAATCTCCAATATTTACAGGGAACTCATACAACTTAACAAAAAGAAGATAAACAATCCAATCAAAAAATGGGCAACAGACCTAAATAGATACTTTTGAAAAAAGATAGAAAGAGGCCAAGAGACATATGAAAACATGCTCAAAGTCACTAATCATTCAAGAGATGTAAATCCAAATGACAATGAGGTACCATCTCACACCTGTCAGAAGAGCTATCTTCAACATATCAACAAAGGACAAGTGCTGGTGAGGATGTGGAGAAAAATGAACCCTCATGCACTGCTGGTGGGAATGCAGACTGGTGCAGCCAGTGTGGAAGACAGTATGGAGATTCCTCAAAAAAAAACTAAAAATAGAACTCCCATTTGACCCAGTGATCCCAATTCTAAGAATATATCCCAAGAAACTAGAAACACCAATCAGAAAGGACATATGCATCCCTATGTTCATAGCAGCACAATTCACCATAGCTATGATTTGGAAACGGCCTAAGTGCCCATCAGCAGATGAGTGAATTAAAAAACTGCGGTACATCTACACAATGGAATACTATGTTGCAGTGAAAAAGAAGGAATTCTTACCATTTGCAACAGCATGGATGGAACTTGAGAACATTATGCTAAGTGAAATAAGCCAGTCAGAGAAAGATAAATATCACATGATCTCACTCATTTATGGAATATAATTAACAAAATAAACTGATAACAAAAACAAATCTAGAGACGTCATAGTGAGCAGTTGAGTGACCTTAGCAGATCATTAGCTTATTATGCTTTGATTGGTTTAACAGCTGATCAGTTGACCAAACACTTAGCATTTTAGCCTTTATTATATAGGATATTCATTCCAAGTCTGAAAAAATAAAGATACATGGCCATTTTCTAAATCAATTCCATTGGCTTATAATGTATAAAGAGTACAATCCCTAAAGAAAGAAATGAATATGAATCCATTTTTATCACTTTTATTTTCTGTACAAGACTGAGCAAGTTTCACTCTGTCTGTGAAGCTAGTCTATGATTCGTAGAAATGATGTGATTAGATGAGATAGCACATATAAAGTGCCTGAAACATAGTAAGTGCTCAAGAAATAAAAATTTAATGACTAGTTGTTTTTACCATTGGCTTATGTTCCCCTTTGAGAAATAAAATGTTTCATGTGGGTAGATCTTCCACAGTAATTTCTACATTTTCTCTTAGCTTATAGGCTTAGTGGTTGCCAAAGAGCAATAATTTGTCAATAAAAACTCATATATCTTAAGAAGTGTTCACCATTTTAAGAACTTTGTAATAAACTCATTTCCAAAAAAAATTCCTCTTATGAATCAGTCACTAATGATATTCTATGCTCATGCATTTCTATGTTCAAACATGTTGTGTCTACTTTAAATACTTTATAGAAGATTATCCTGCATAACGATTTACAGACTTTCTTCTTCAGAGACCTTTTGAACAGAAAAGAGTCCATCTTCTCAACCCTATCATTTAAGTGAAACATTCTAAATGCATTCCTACCACCTCTTTAAACAAAAACAAACCATGTTAGGTGGGAAAGGCCATAGGTCTGAAATCAGGTCAGCCACTAATGCACTGAAGTCACTGAGACAGCCCAGAAATAGCAAATAATTCAAGAAGGGAGAAATATTGATAATTATAACATTCCATCTTAATGGCATTAATAACACTTAAGGGACACTGAGATTTACATATACAACTCAATAGTGTAGCTGAAAAAGAGTACAGCACTTAATCAAGAGGGGAAGAAGGACAACGTTCCCTGATACGTTAGAGTTGTGATTGAATAGCACAGGGCCAAAATACATCTTAAAGTCATTTGTTTCCATTTTATTATAGTTTTACAAAATCCAGGTCTAATTGTGGGCAGTAGTACCCTAGGCTAAATGTATAATAGCCTCTATCTAATCCTATGAGCCGTTACAACACAGTTGATAGTATTATACACAAGAATCTGGGGGAGCTACATTTGAAATACAGGGCTATAAAGAAGATGGGGGTCCAGAGAAGGCTCTTGTCAAGTTAAATTGAGAAAGCAGCACTGAAATATCACTTTATTTGAAAGTCAGTGACTCATAAAAACACTAATGTATACAACAAAGGCATTACTATGACCTAAAATTGAATTTAGGAATTAATGACCAAAAGAGGGATGGGGGAATGATTTTTTTGTAATTTATCTATAAAATAATAAAACATTAGAAAACAAATCTCATTTTAATATGGATATTTATAATATTAAAGTTTTCAGGACCCTTAACAGCTACATTTTTCTAATAAATATTTACAATAAAAAATTTCTGTCACTGTTTGGGTGTTTCAATATTCAATTGGAATATAAAAATTGTCCCTCCAAATAACAGAAATACTTATAATAAGGGGAAACCAATATGAAAAGACCAATTCAGTGAATATTAAAAAGAGGAAAAAAAGCATTGATTATAAAATTATTTTCCTAAATAAATTTGCTAAATATACTGAAAAAATCATCATTAATTTGAAACATACTAATTTGGAATTCTCAAAAAGCTAGACAGAAATAAAGTTATCTAATCTAATAAAAGAGTAATATGCAAATTAACCCTCACTCCGTTACACCCACAAGCCACGCCCACAAGGCACACCCACCAGCCAATCAGGAGCAAATATGCAAATTGACTCTACTAAGATGGTGGCAGCCACAGAGCTGGAGTTGCCCCAGGCAATGGAGGAAGCCAGGGTGCTGTGGCTCTGAGCTGTACTCAAGGCCACAAAGTTTCAATTATAGAAGATAAACCCCAGATACCTGCCAGGCTGGGACCTTGGGTTGCCAGGGGCAACCCAGGCTTCATGCATGGGGGGGGTGTTAGAGGGGGAACCAAGGCAACAAAGTTTCAATTATAGAAGTTAAATAAATCTCAGATACCTGCTTCCAGCAAGGCACCCCAGTAGGGACTCAAACCCTGAAGGGGCTGTGGGCAGCCTGAAATTGCCATCAGCCCCTCACCCAAGCATGCCAGCAAGTGGACAGACCCCGAGGGGTCCCAGACTGCGAAAGGGCACAGGCTGGGCTTAGGAACCCCCCTGAGTGCACAAATTCTTGTGCACTGGGCCTTTTAGTATCTTAATATTATACTAATATTTTTTAATATTGGTGAGATTTTTCCTTGTGCAGCCAAGGTCAGCAGAAGCAGCCACAAACTGCAAATCATTTGTAGTTTCAGACAAATTGCTGAGAGCCAGGCATGGACAGTTTCTGACACTGGATTGCACCAGAAAACTCCGTGGGAGGCCTGGAACTACCACACCAAGTGGCTAGCTTCAGACAATATCTGTGCAGGATCCAACAAGCTTCACTAACAGTATATCCAAAGGGAGATGGCAGCATGCACTAAACTCTGCTGAGTTGAACTCTACTCATTTCCTTTTCATTGTTTATTCTATTATTTTTCATTTTTTCACTTCTTTCATGTCTCTTAATTTTCTCTTTATCTTACTCTATTTTTCTTTTTTCCTTTTTGTTATACTCCCCTAACTTTCCCCATTCTTTTTCTTTCTCCATTATTTAATTTTATTTTTCTCTTCCTTCTTTCCTTTTATATTCTTTTCTTTTTTTCTTATTCTTGTATTCTTTTTCCTTTTAATATTTTTTTCTTTTATCTTTAATACTTTTTGTGGTGGTTGTGGTGGTGGTTATTGCTTTTTTTTTGTTTTCTTTTGCTTTGTGAGCACCTATACAACAACTTGCATGACATGGTTGGAGTTGAGCCTCACAATCAGCCAGCAGAGAGTAGGTCCCACCCACAAATGGGCCAACAACAATCAAGACCCAATTACAACAGGAGGGATCACATAACTCACACAAGGAACATTCCTAGACCATGTACTTCAGGATATCAGATAGTGCACCACTGGGCCCCAAAGGACATCTACTACATAAAGCCACACCATGAAAACTGGGAGCCATAGAAGATCTATCTTACACATAGAAGTAAAAGGCAAAGAGACAACTAAAATGGGAAAACAAAAAAAAAAAGCCAAGGCTCAAATGAAAGAACAGAAGGAATCTCCAGGTGCATCATGCTATTGCAGAAGGCAAGATTTCCTTCTTTTTTATGGCTGAACTAGAGGCCCGATGCATGAAAATTCATGCAAAAGTAGGCCTTCCTTCCCTGGGCTGTGGGCCCTGGCTTCCTTCTGACACCTGGGACCCAGGTTTCTCTCTTCCAGCCTCTGGCAGGCACCCAGGACCCAGGCTGGTTTCCATCGGGCTACTCACAGGCACTCGGGAACTGGCTGGCTTCCCTCTGGCCCTGGCTTAGTCAGGAAGGACGTCCAGAATGATGTCTGATCTAATTAGCATATTACCCTTTTATTATTATAGATAGTATACCACTGTATATGGTAAATGTACCATAGCTTTTTGTTTGTTTGTTTGTTTGTTTATTTTATTTTATTAGCACAGATTTTTTTTTTATCCACTCATCTACTAATGGGCACTTGGGCTATTTCCAGATTTTGGTTACTATGAATAATGCTGCAATTGTACATGGGGGTGCATATAGCCTTTCAAATTAGTGTTTCCATTTCTTTGGATATATTTCCAGAAGCGGGATCACTGGGTCAAAATGAAGTTCCATTTTTAATTTTTTTAGGAAACTCCATACTGTTTTCTACAGTGGCTGCACAAGTTTGCATTCCCATCAACAGTGCACGAGGGTTTTATTTCCATTTTCTATGCACACTTGCCAGCACTTGTTGTTGATTTCTTGATGATAGCCATCATGATAGGTGTGATGTGATAGCTCATTGTGGCTTTACTTTGCACCTCCCTGATGATTAGTGATTTTGAGCATTTTTTCATGTCTATCGGCCATCTGTAGGTTCTTTTTGGAAAAGTGTCTATTCAGATCATTTGTCCATTTCTTAATTGGGTTGTCTGCTTGGTGTTCAGTTGCATAAGTTCCATATATATTTTGGAAATTAACCTATTATGACATGTATCATTGGCAAATATGTTTGTCCATTCAGGGAGTTTCCTCATCATTTTGTTGGTGGATTCTTTTGCTGTGCAAAAGCTTTTTAGTTTGATGTAGTCTCATTTGTTTATAATTTTTCCTTTGTTTACCTTGCCCAAAGAGACATATCTGAAAAAAATATTTCTATGAGAAATGTCTGACATTTAATGGCCCATGTTTTCTTCTAGGATTTTTATGATTGTGTGATTTACATTAACATCTTTTATCCATTTTGAGTTTATTCTTGTGTGTGGTATAAGCTGGCTGTCTAGTTTCTTTTTTCTTTTATTTATTTATTTTTTTGCATTCACCTGTCCAATTTTCCCAGCACCATTTTTTTATCTTTATTGTTGAGAGTATTACAGATGTCTCCTTTGTTTTCCTCATTGACCCCATCCTTTCCTAACCTCCCAGGCCTTCACTACACTATTGTCCCTGTCCATGAGTTATGCATATATGCACACAAGTTATTTTGTTAATCTCCTCCCACTCCCCCATTCCTTTCCCTCTGAGATTCATCAGTCTGTTCAATGTTTCTATATCTCTGGATCTAGTTTCTTCATCAGTTTATTTTGTTCATTAGATTTAACATATGAATGAGATCATGTGATACTTGTCTTTATTGAAGAGGCTGTTTATTGAATGAATGCTATTGACTTCTTTGTCAAATATTAATTGAACATAAAGGCCTGGACTTATTTCTGGGTTTTCTATTCTATTCTATTGATCTACATGCCTGTTTTTGTGCCAATACAATCCTGTTTTTCTTATAATGGCCTTGAGGTATACTTTGATATCAGGTATTGTTATCCCTCCAACTTTGCTCTTCTTTCTCATGACTGCTGAGGCTATTCAAGTTCTTAGACTATTCAAGGTCCTTTGTGGTTCCATATTAAGTTTTGGAGTTTTCATTCCAGATCTGTGAGATATGCCACCTTTCTTCAGTATCTTATAATTTTCCAACTACAGGTATTTTACCTCCTTGGATAAGTTTATTTCTAGGTACCTTATTTTTATGTTACAATAGTAAATGATATAGTTTTCTTAGTTTCTCTTTTTGATAGTTCATTATACTGTATAAAACTGCCATTATACACTATAAATATTAATTTTGTATCATGCTACTTTGCTGAATTCATTTATTAGGTGTATTAGTTTTTTTTAATAGAGTCTTTATGGTTTTCCATGTACAATATCATGTCATCTGCAAATAATGACAGTTTTAATTCTTCTTTTCCAATTTAGATGTTTTTCATTTGTTGTTTGATTCTGTGGCTAGCATTTCCAGTACTATGTTGAATAAGAGTAGTGAAAGTAGACATCCTCGTCTTGTTCCTGATCTTAAGGAAAGTGCTCTTAATTTTTTACAATCAACAATGATGTTGGCTGTAGGTTTGTCATATAAAGCCTTTATTATGTTGATGTATGAACCCTCTATTCACACTTTGCTGAGAATATTTTTCATAAGCGGGTACTAGATTTTATCAAATGCTTTTTCTGCATCTATTGATAAGATCAAGTTATTTTTATCCTTCATTTTGTTTATGCAAGGTATCACGTTTACTGATTTGCAAATATTGTACAAACTTAGCAACCTTGGAATAAATTCCACTTAATCATGATGTATGATTTTTTTAATATACTAGGGGCCCGGTGCACAAAAATTTGTGCACTCGGCGAGGGGAGGAGGGGGTCCCTCATCCTG
>PVJC01049662.1:0-12096 GCA_004026665.1 Murina feae
CAGTGGTTGAGTGTTGACCTATGAACCAGGAGGTTACCTTCAATTCCCGGTCAGGGCACATGCCCAGTTGTGGGTTCAATCCCCAGTGGGAGGCATGCAGGAGGCAGCCAATCAATGATTCTCTCTCATCACTGATGTTTCTATCTCTTCCTCTCCCTTTCTCCCTGAAATCAATAAAAAATATATATATTTAAAAGAGCCACAAATGTTCGGGAAAAGTGAAGAACTCAAAATCCAAAGTCCAAATTGATATTCCGAAATATAAGTCAGAAAAATAGCGTCAATGTAAAAGACAATTGTTATGCCCTTCTCCATGACAGAATATTCAAGATTCAGAATGTGTAAAGCAGGTCAGAAAGCATTTCCTGCTCTAAAGAAACTCCTACACAAGCTCGACTCTGAGGACAGGCCTGGAGGTGAGAAACGAAGGACCCCTCACCACTCACTGTGGACCATCAATACAAAGGCCACCCTCGCCACTACGAGAGTGAGGCATACGTGGGATTATGAAAAGCCAGAGCTTCTCTAGAGAAATAAATACCGTAGGAATTTATTTCCAAGAAAAGTAAAGTTTCTACTGTGACACCATAACAAAGGCATTTGTGTTAGTGACAAATAGTAATTTGAAAGGCTTAAGACAAAAATTAGGCATTAAGGTTTGGGCACATCAGCCACAAAAACACATAAAACAATCTCCAATGTGGAATAAACCCAAGATGTTCAAGATATAAACTCAAATGAGCACTAAGAGACAAAACAAGATCACTCACCCCTGTTTATAAAGGTGCAAGATCACCCACAAGCCCTCTCCGGCTTTGGTAACTTCCTGAACATAATCCTTTCCTGAGATCTCCAAAACTTCTCCAAATTTATTTCTCAGTTGAGCTGCTTTCAATTCAGCCAGTCTCTGCTGCCTGCACAACAGAAGGAGTGAGCTATCTTACACACACAAGCATGTGCACGCACACACGCACGTGCACACATGTATATCTTTCAGACAGCAACCTTCGTAACGGTCCAGGTTTATTTATTTGCCACGTGGCAAAAGTCTAAGACCTGTTTGCTGAAATCTGAAATATTATTATTTAATTATGGCCTTTTCCAAACGTGATCTCAGTCAAAAAATTCATTTTCCAAATGACACACATTATAGTGCCACACAAAAAAAACAGTCCCTCTGGGTGGCACTAACCTGTACATTTCAATAGCTCGTTCATCTTCCTCGTTAAATTCATCTTCATTATCCTCCAATTCTTCCAGAGTCATATCTTCATATGTTTTCACTGAATGTAATTAAGTTAGCAAAACCAAAAAAATTTAAAGGAAGAACAAACATGCATTTTGTTTTTTTCCTTCACTTTTCTCCTAAAGATGTGCATGCAATACCCAAGATGCCCAGCCCACCAAAACCAGTACTTCAGGTATTACTCTAGTCAAAATAAGTTGAGGTGTTTTAAAAAGACAGAACTAGTGTGCTGGGACCTACAGGCTTGACTCTTTCCTACACGCCATAGTGAGGACTTGAATGAGAAGTTTCCCAACTTTATAACTCACCTGGCAGAGCAAGCCCATACCCTAGTGGGTGGTGTATCACAGTTTTGTCTCCCAGGAGATGGACTGAGACCAGTGGGTGTCCTCCCACTGTGAGCACACCCTTCCTGGAGTTACAGGGATTATCACAGGCTCTTGGTATTTCCAGGCCGCTCTATCTTTTCTTTTACGGAAATACTATAACATTTGTATTTTGTTTTTATTGCCATAAATGCTCTTGCTTTTGGCCTTCAAAGCAGGCTTTTGTCCCTGACACCCACCCCACCCCAACAAAGAACTGCTTTTATCAAGGCCAACAATGATCTTCATTTCTTGACAGAGCAGCATGTGATCCAACCCAGCACAGCCTCCTCTGTGAAAGATCACCCTCCGCTGGCTTCCAGGACACCTACACTCTCCCTTCCTCCCACCCCTAAGACTGCCCGCCTTTGGACCCTTTGCTGGTCAGATCCCTTTTCTTCTTTATCTATAGCCACTCCCTTGTTGATGGTATCTCATGGCTTGTAGTATCCTAACAACTCCCAAATTTATGTCTCCAGCCCATGTTTTCTGATTTGAAGAAAAACATACCCAACAGCCCAATCACCATCTCTAATTTGTCTAATAAAAATCTCAGAGTTACTATGTCCCAAACAGACTTGCTGATCTCACCTCCAAACCTGCTCTCTCCAAGCTTTCCTCATCTCTGTCCGGGTCCCTCCACCCTTCTGGTCCCTCAAGCCTAAAGCCTTGTAGTCATCCTAGACTTATTTCTCTCACACCCCTCATTGGATCAACCCACCAGCAAATCCTGTTGGCCCTACCTTCAAAATATATCCACTTCTCACCTGACCACTTCTCACCATTTCCACCACCACCACCACCACGCTGGTCCAAGCCAATGGCACCTCTTGCCTGAATTACTGCGGTAGTTACAGACTAGTCTCATACTTCCTGCCTTGCCCCCCACTGTCCAGCCACAGGATGGTGCTGCCAACATGGAGGACACATGTCACTCCTTTGCTGAAACATAAAACTCCACTGACTTCCAACTCACAACATAAAATCAAGATCGTTATTAGAAGCTCCAAGGTTCCAAGTGGTTTGACCCCTAGTTACCTTTCTGAATTTACCACTCCTCTCTCCGAATCATATTGGCTTCCTTGCAGATTCTCCAACATACTTTTCACTAAACTAGCTGTTTACCTCCCTCAGGTCTACCCAAATGTCATTCCTAGTGAGGTCCTCTCTGACCCTACCTAGAATTATACTCAACTCTCCTCCAACCTTTCAAGGCCCTTTCACTGCCTTATTTTCCTGTAGTTCATTATGTACTGTTTATCTGTCTCTCACTACAGTGTAAGTCCCACAAGGACAGGGCTTTTTGTCTGGCCTGTGCACGGTGAAAGCCCCCTGCCCAGAAAAACACACGGCACACGGTAATCGTTCAATAACCACTCGCTGGACACATGCTTTGTAATCAGACCTTCTCTAAATTAGCTCTAATATGTTAACGGGATTCTGTGCCAGTAGTTCTCAGACTCTAGTGGGAGTCAGAAATCCTCTGAGGCACTTGCTTAAAATGCAGATTCTTGGGCCTTGCCTCCCCCATTTCAAGACTCTGATTCAGCAGGAACTGAGTTTTTACATGCTCCCCAAGGATTCCAATTCAGGCAGTACTGCTACCTTTGAGAAAACCCCTCTCTCAGGTCCCATACATTGTAAGCATCTTATGCTTCCCCAAATTAAGGTATTTAAATATTTTCAATCAAGGCACAAAGAGAATAAAGTATAAGCTCAGAATTATACAAACACTATAAACTTTGAGCAGATTTCCATGACATTATCCCAAGTGAATGGCAAGCTAGAAAGTGAAGTTCAAGACTGTTATGTGCTCATCTGACACACACAAGGAACTGTGGAAAGGAAGTCTATGACCCTCTTGCAGCCCCACAGCATTAATTCTGGCACTTCAATCCCTGGCTCCCAACTCTTGCTCAGAAGATCCTTCTACCAAAGCAGTTAGAGGCTTAGAAAGTTGTTTCCTACCCAGATAGACACAGGACAGAGAGTAATAAAAGCAAGCTCACCAACTGACTTCTGGAGGACTCGCTGCTCTTCCTCTTCTGCTTCCTTTTCCAGTTCATTCAAACTTTCCTTTGGAGGCAAGATGCCCTTTTTGCGTAAGATGTCATTCCACTCAGTGTCTGCATTGGGGTCCTAGAGCAGGGGGACCAAGGATACATGCCATGAGTGCAGAGTCCACTAAGGAGGGTGCCATGTTGGGCAAGTGGGCAAGGTGGTGGGAAGAAAAATTCAAATTATGTTTCTGAGAAAGTGTCAAAAGACTCAGAGGCCCCGTTCCATTCTTCCTGTCCTCCACGCCACCCACCCCCATCACTGAGGGGTATAAAACAGGATAGGATGTGCAGATCAACATCAAAGCTGAAACTAAGGCTCTGACCTGACTTTTGTCCAATATTCTTATTAACAACTTAGAGTGATTCATTCAACAGATATTTATTGAGCACGTACTATATGTAAATTATTGCAATAGTAGGGAAGAGTGGTGAACACCAGAGCCACCAATTTTACAGTCAAGAGGAAGAGACAGGCATCAAACAATTAAATACACAATCACAGACATATTACAAACTGTAGCAAGTGCAATGGCCAACAGGCTGCTGACCTAGAATTACGAGGGCCTGCATTCCACAGGATGGGGAAAGACAGTCCCTCAGAAGAGGTGACATTTAACCATCTCTGGAGGGTGAGAAGGAATCAGACATGAGTGAGGACTTAGGAAATGACTTTCCAGGCAGAGGGACCAGCATGTTCAAAGGGCCCAAGAGCAGCGATATTCAACATCTAACAGTCCTGTGGCCGTAGGGGAAATAGGAGGAGAGCCTGATGCTAGGCTGACAAATTCTCTAACAGCCAAACCTGAGAGGAAGAGCTGGGACCCAGAGAATAGCTCACAATGGCTAACATCCGAGTGTTGGGCACTGGATACTCTTCAAAGCCCTTTAGCTGTATCTACTTAATTAATCTTAACAAGCCCAGGAGACACTGCATTTAGGAAGCCATTGCCACGCTGGGACAAGTCAAAGTTACCCGGCAAATGTCCGAAAGATAAATGTCAAAGTGGGCTCTTAGCTCCAGAACCCAACTGTTCCAACGCTGGCCTTGCACAGCTTGGCAGGGACACTGCTAATGGGTCTGGTTTGAAATGTGTCATCAAGATCAAGGAGCGCTGTGGAAAGGGCGCTGGGATAACCAGGCTCCAGCCCACTTCACACCTCGGTTTAGCTGAGATAGAGCAGAAGAAAAGCGAGCAGAATCCTTTCAACGGGGTGGCAGGGAAGGCCTCTGAAGAGGTGACATGTTCAAGGAGGGGCCTGAAAGAATGCAAAGGAGCCACGGCAGCCCCAGAGCTCCCTCACCGACATCTGAGTGTCTGGTTTGTGGCAGACACACACGCTGCATTTGCAGGGGAGCGTCCTCTCCGACCTCCATGCCTCCGGCCCCAACCAAACCCACGAACTTCATTCCCACTTTCCACTGAGCCAGAAACCAATCAGAATTCCTGCCCACGGGGAGGTCTGGGGGCAGCAGGGGGACCTTTGGGGGAGCGTCCTTGATGACTTAGTTGTCACATTTTTTTGCTCATAAAAGCATCCATTTTCATTCATTTTCTTTCACTTTGGTGAAAGAAAGTGCCTCAAAGGCACTTTTGGTTGCTTAGTCAAGTTCCAGGGACAAAAAAAGGACAATACAAGAGGATCTTGTTTTAAGCCGGAAAGTAACTGAGCACAGGGGCTCTTCGGGCTGCGTTCTGAAAGCCAGGAGGGCCCCCTCCACCTGAACTCCCACGTCCGGGGAAAGAGTGGCACTAACCCCTCCGCAGCCTCTAAGTGGAGTCAGGAACAGGGGATCCGCTCTTCGCTTCTCCAAGCCTCAGTTTCCCGATCCGTGCAAAGGGTCCATAACACACCTGCTCAGGTGCTCAGTAGGGGAGTTAACAGGTAAGAAGTAACTGCCAGGTGGGGCACGACCTCCACCAGAGGCACCCCCAAAGAACGGAGATTTGGGGGTGGGATACACGGAGGCGGGGACGCCCAGCCCGCAGGAGCGCGCCCGCCCCCGCACTGCGCCTGCGCGGGGCCTGGACTAGCGAGCGTCCCCCGTGCCAGTGGCCTATGGCGCTTCCCGCTGCCCGGACGGGACAGTCCGCCGTCGGCGCGGACCTAGCGGGGTACAGCAGCAACCGCAGCCCGCAGGCCTCGCACCCCTGGGCTTGCTCACCTGCATCTTGTCTCAAATATCTTAAACCAGGCCGACCACCACGCCCGATCCCGCAGGTCTCTTCTGCGCATGCGCGCAGCTGTCGCCCCGCCCCCCGGGAGTGAGCTGGCCGGAGCCGGGAGGAAGCGAGGCCTCTGAGTCTGCGCGCGCTCCTCAAGCTCCCGGCGCAGGAGCTGTGCGCTCCCGGGAGACGGGAGACGGGAGACCGCTACCTTCTGGCGGTGCCGCGAGTCACGTGACCCGGGGCCAGCCCTGCGCGCTACCTTATAAGGGCTGGTCTTCGGCCTGGAGCGGTGGGCTGGGTGGGGCCGACTCAGCTCTAGACCTAAATGTGCAGAAGTCTAAACTAAGCCTCGAAGTCACAAATAGAAATGTTTCAGCGGTGCAGTGTTACAATAAAACATGATACAGGGTCCCTTGGAGTTAAATCTATCATTTCAGCGTCGGATAAGGCAATTCATTGATAAGACATTTACTGAGAGCCTGCTTTGTACCAGGTACTATTTTAGGCCCTACGCATTCAGCCGTGATCATGACAGACAAAACCAGAAAGGCGATCCATATTTGCACAAATGTTTAGCCTTTTATGGGGCACACTGGAGGCAATGAGTAAAAATCAGCAGAGTCTGAATTGTAAAGTGTAGGTGGCAGGCTCCAGGCTTCTGCCTACGAAAGTCCTACGAATTTGAGTTACAGAATCAACATCCCTCCTTGGACACTTGGGCTGGTGTTGCTCATCTTTGAGATTTTCTCTGCCCTCCTCCTCCTGGGCAGAACCTAAGCCATGGAGGCTCTGATGCCGGAGCTGGAGGGAGGGCTGAGGAACTCACTCTTGACTGACCACCCCACCTGGATTCTCCTTATTGATCAGGAGCTGTGTGTATGTTGGCGATAAGGCGAGGTAGGGGTGGGAGTGGTGCGCAAAGTGGTCCCGCACCAGGGTGTGGCCACTTCTAAGTATGTCCCCAGTGTGGATCTTCTGTGGCACAGGTCCAAAGAGGATGAGGTCTGAAATTCACTGGTTGCCATCTTCATCCCTAGGAAGCTGGGGAAGATGGGAGCTGTCATTCATCTGTGGGGCCCATGAGAGCATCTCTACAGAGCTATGGTGGGAAGGGAGGTTTTACTCTTCAGTGGTTGCTGAGCTCACTGGAGCAGTTAGTTCTTCAACAAGGCAGAGCTGTGGGGAGATGGGTATAGTCCCTCGCTTCAATACCATGGATTTCCTCTGTTCCAGCTGATTCCTTAGATTTTGTTGAATTGATGTTTCTCAACCTGTTGTAAACCTTTTGCTCAATCTCTAAAGATTTTCATTGGTTGTCTTTATTAATTTCCACCAGTTTAACACCTCACGCTACCATTCTGGAGGTCCTACCTGGGGTAATTTGTTACATAGCACTAAACTAATACAATAGCCAAGCAAGGTTGTATAAGTTAAATTAAGACAAACAGCCAATTACACGGAGAGCAGGAAAGGCATTTCAAGCAGGAGAGACAGAAAGTGTAAAAGTATGGAAGGTGGAGGCAATAAGGAAGAGCTGAATCACCTGAGAACTTGTTGACACTGGATTCTCAGGTGCCTACTCCAGACCTATCAGAATCTCTAGGTGTGGAGAACTGCATCCTGGGTTTCAGCAAGCCCTATCGATGTTTCTGAAGCACATTAAAGTTTGAGAACCACTGGAATACGAGGTGTCTCTCATCAGCTGTAACAGCTGGGCTCTTCATGTGTCCAAACTCTCAATGGTTCCCCCCTCCTTTTTTAAGAAATGAGAGAGGAAGAGCTAATAAGTACTTCCTCTTAGTGAATGCTTTAGGGCCTTAGTAGAGAAAACAGTTCCCCAATACCAGTCACATGAAGCTGATCATGCCACGGAGAGCAGATGCTCACCCCACTTCTGCTGGGAATAAGTCACCTCTGACTTTAGTTTGTATTTTGTTTGGTTCTAATTGTTTGAACGAACCACCCTACAGTTGTCCTGCACATGCCATCTTAGTCTTTGCAGGATTTTGCTCCTGTGTGTGGTTGATGGTCATAGCTGTAGAGGGAAATGTGTACGTTAGGTTCAGTATGATTTAAAAGGAATATTTAAACTTGGCTAAATCCAGTTAACTGGAAGAGCTGAAACTTGTTTGGGACTGAAAGAGTGAAAATAAGCTTGGATTGAAAAAGAGCAAAAGCAGCCCTGGTGTTACCCAGGCTGAGAGGACAGATTCAGATAAAGCCAAATGCAAAGTTCACAGAGAACAGCCTTTCTCCCAAGATCTGGCTGCAGCTGTGAAATGCCATAACAATGCCCACTGTGAATGTCCACTGCTTTCTTACCAATGATGCCCCCAGACCTGCTTTATCTCACCGGTATTTTCCTAGGGATTCCCAAATGCTGAGCCACCCTTGCTCATTATGCCATCCAAGTCCTAATCGGTCCCCACTTTTCATAACTCTGCCTTGGCAACTGCAACCAGTACAGCATTGATCCCCACTTCCTCTGGACTTTCCTGGATCCTTCAGCAGGAGCTTGGCCTTACAAGTCTCCCCTTTTACTGAGAAGCACTTCATTCATGGCTCTTCTGGAGGGCCTCCCTCACGGCGTCAGCTCAATAAATCTGATTCTGTCCGATTTCAGGGTGGTCCTTAGTGGTTTTTTGTCTGATTGCGCCTAAATAAAAAGAAAATGGTCCTTGATCTGTATTTGGAGGAAGAGGATGGTAGTGTTTGTTTATTTGTTTGTTTGTTTGTTTGTTTATATTTGACTTGATTACCAATTTTAGATCCCAGGTCACAGAAAGGAACCCAGAGGACTGGCCACCATGAAATTGTCAATGATTACTTCTTATCACATTTCAAATCAGTCCCCTCTTCTGCCTCTCCGTGATCATTAGATGTTTTCTTGTAAAAGACCCACACAGAGATCTAACATTATCAATCATGAATCAAGCATGACAACCTTTTGTTTAATAGAATTACAATCTCTAAAGTTATTAACAATACCAGCATCCTCCACCTAAGGAACTTGCAATGAGATTGGGGAGAGTTCCAGTGGGAAGCCAGAGCGAAGAGATGAAAAGCTCTGTCAATGAGGAGGTCAAGAACTCCAAGAACAGAGTGTCAAACAGATGTCCACAGGGGCTTTGATGCCAACCTGAATGACACAGGACATGAGGTGGAGAGGAGAGCCATGAACAAATTGTCAAATCCCTCGAGGGAAGAGGAAGTGCAGCCAGGATGTCTGTAAATGACAGCAGTGAGAAAGAGTAGGATGACTTTGCCAGAAGAAAGGAGCCGTCAAGAAATGTGGAGTTTTAGGGGAGGATGGAGGACAATTGGCCTGGAATATTTAAGGCAGTGAAGAGAATCTCTCTTCGAGGTGTCCTGGAATACCTGGTGTGCTAGACACTGAGAAGCCTCTCCCAATTCCACCCCCTAGCATATCACAGCATTAGCACTTTGTTGAAGGATCCCTTCCTCTTCCTCAACGTTGAATTCTGTTAGTCGTGGTTACATCCAAGAACTCTTCTGCTCTTCTTCTAAATCTAAGGCAGCAGACTGTGGTGAGACAGGGCCACCTAGGTATGAACTACATCCCTAGTGTAGTTGTTGATTTATCCCCAAGGGAGGGAAGCGATGTTTGCCATTTCCAGGCCCAGGACTGAAAACATTGTGCTGGAGCACAGATTGGGGGCAATCCAGATTTGATAATGTGGGGTACAGTGAAGCAATGATTTTCAAGGTCCTTTCCTTCTGAACAGCTCAAAGAACAGAGATGCTCTTGTTATGCTCAGATTTCGTGATCCCCAAAGACCCCTAGTGAGCCCCGAGTCCGATGCAAAAGCAAAGAGCCTTTATTCAAGCTAGCTAGCTTGAGTTCAATCCCACACACACTCACCGGTGCAGCGGTAGGGCGGGGAGAGAGAGAGTGAGTTTCAGGAGAACAATAGGTTTTATAGGGGGTCTGGAAGTAGTGGGTGGGGTAACGTGTGTGGCCCCTGTTGATTGGTCGAGGGAAGGGCCAGGGTTTGGTTGCAAAGGGGGCAGGATGCAGTTAGCCTAATTTGGACTTGGGTCATTTTCTCTGCATCCCTATTGGCTGGTTTGAGTCAGTCTTGCACCGCCCTTTCATTCCCCCCTGGTTTTATGTACAGGAGTCAAATCATTGACTCTTCTGGGTCATCGTTGATTTGCAAATATACTCCCTTCCCCTGAGGCCCTGAAAGGAGTATTCTGTTCATCTACCTCCCCCCAGGTGTTCTATGGTGTAGGTGCCTGAACAAAGCCCCCTGCCCTCCCGCAGTGCAGGGCTTTGTTGGTTTCATGGCCTGGCATTCCTTGCAAGACCAGCTTCCTCCTCACTCTATTGGCCTGGGTCATTCACATCATGAATCCAAGTAATACAAGTCCCATTACCAAATGTCTGTTTTCTTGCTGAGTAGGAAGGGACCTTATCCCCTGATGAAAAGATATATTTTGCAATGCTGTCCATTGCTTAAGTGACAATCAAGGATAAAATTACTCTCCTGTGGCTTTTCTTCCCACAAATGCTCCTCACTCTTCTTTACCTACTTGAAGTTATGGTGCCTTTTCCCCAGGGAATAGCCACATTTTTCTTCTGAGTCTGTGCTTTGATCTTCACAGCTAGGTTCAGGATCTGAAGGAGGGGCTGACACACAAATGAAAATACTCTTTAAGAAATATGAATTTAGAATAAGGTGACCAGATTTTAACATTGGTAAAGCGGGACACCATTGACCGCTTGGCCGCCAAAAACTATATCTTCCCTTCCTGTTCTCCCGCCATTCCCTAGCTTGTCGTGCATTCTTTCCAAAAATCGGGACTTTTTTAAAATGCCGAGGGATGGGGAACAAATTGTTAAAAATCGGGACAGTCCCGCCAAAAGCGGGATGTCTGGTCACCTTAATTTAGAAGGCATTGGAGGCCAGGTGGAGCCTCTTTCTTGAAGAGACACACCCACCTTTGGCCTGGTCTGCTTTTTATTTACTTGATTTACTTGAGTACACATTTGCCCTTTAGCAACGCATACAGGCAGATCAAAGGTAAAGTTTGACAAAAGGTGTAAGGATTATCAGTTTAGGAAATTGCCTTGAGCCATAGAGCCCACAGCAGGGCAGTTTTATGCTGATTTTCAGCCCTGCTGAATGTCACAGTCCATTGGCCTTCCAATGTTTCTTTTTGCATTTTTATGCTAACTGCTGTTTGCTTTAGCCTCCAGCAAGTCTGTAGCCACCTGCTGCCATGCAATGAATGTCTTTTCTCCTGGGCTCTGCTTTATTACAGCAATTCCCTACCTCCATTTCACCAAGGTCTGGAAGAGTAAGTGTGCAAATAAAGTAAGTTCTACTGCCTTTTCCTTCAGGGTTTGCCATATTGATTATGACTTAATCTCTTGAAGCAAATTGATGGTTTAATATTAAGCTGAAATCAGGAGTCAGCAAAGAGATCAGAGAATTGAGGAAAAAATAAGATTGTCCAAAGTGGAATTTTCCCAGCTGTTCAAAGGGGTTTATTTGGCCCAGGCATATTTGTTCTGTCAGGTAGTGAGATACACAAATACTAGTAAATATCTTCAGAAGATTAAGAAAACCAGAGTGTCTAAACATGTTGAATTGGAAAAGAACCCGGAACCCCAAGCACAGGTGGGGAAGGGTCCCTGCTTAACTCCCCCAATTCATCCAGATGCCTTAGCAGCCCCTGATCAGGCACTGCCCTGCATTGCTTGGTTGGGGTGAACTCTTGCTTCCCTCTGACCTGGCACTGGGTACATTATCTCTACCTAACAAGTCAGGGCTCAGGTGGCAGGGCTTGTAGCTTTGTGACTTCATGTACAATTCAACAGTGTACCCTTTTCCCATTCCACTGCTGCCCCAAGCCAAAGGCTAACTGTGCCTGGGAGACAGCTTGTGCTGGTGAAGAGCCACAGATGATTGGGGTCAGTTGTGCTGGGGATTTGAATTGTGACCCTGACATTTAGTGAAAGAGCTTGAGCAAGTACTTGATTTCTTTGAGTGTCAGTTTTCTTGCTCCCTAAGAATAATACTTATATTATTATAATACTAGGGGCCCGGTGCACAAAAATTTGTGCACTCGGGGTGGAGGGAGTCCTTCAGCCCGGCCTGTGCCCTCTGACAGTCTGGGACCCCTCAGTGGATGTCCTATGATGGCCCCAGTCTGCCAGGCACCTTGTGTGTGTATGAGTGTGTGTGTGTGACCACTGGGGACCTGCCCCCAGCCGCATCTGAGGCTCG